>APFE030366473.1:0-24504 GCA_000404065.3 Pinus taeda
GCAAAATCTTGGCTCCCAAAAGCCTGTTCTATGAGTTATGAGGTTCTATTTATAACAAAGGGTGGGGTGACCCTTGACTTTCCCCTTTGTGACTCTTGGACTACCCTCACAATTCTTTATATTAAATATGATTGTTTTTATTCCACTAATGACACTTGGAATTTTCACTTTACAACATGTTTACAAAATGATATATTTTCCACATATACTCATGTGGGACAAAATCAGCTTGAGTCATCTAGACAAGACAACACTAAGAATCAGACGGTTACAGAAAGACCAACTCATCAACCTTCTCTCTGTGATCCTCGGTAGTGAACTGATACATGGTCCTTCTGGAAACGAACTCTTGCCTTCATTTCTTCCGGGTATACATATTTGGAACCTCGATCCAACTCATCTTGTAACATTTGTAGCATAGCCTTTAGCAAGGTCAGACTGACGATGTATATCCACATGTTATCTATGCTGACTTGCAAATCTGCACTAGTGGCCGCGAGCATCAACTGATCAAAGTACATATTGAGCTCTAGTTTGACTTGGTTCTTCTCTTTGGCCTCGACGAGCATACCAATTGATGGGGTGCCATAATTTCTTACCACGATATCCAAACTCCTATACAACTGCGCATACAAAGCCTCAATACTAGTGATGAGTGGTGGGAGTTCCTCATAGTTCTGGATTTGACTCTGGATGCGTGCTTTGTCCAACTCCACCTATGGCTTCGTCATCTTGTGCAAGTGAAGTAGGGATCCCTTACCTCATTTTCCATGTCTGTACATGATCAACTGCGGCATGTATGTCTGAGTGTTCATGCAATCTTGGTGCAGCACTGTTGGTAACCATGTAGGTGGACAACTGCCTTCCGCATGGTGACGAAACTATCATACAATCTCCACATGACTGTCTCAAGAGCCAATACTTCAACAAGTATGGCCATCTTCATTTCTCCTCTCGTGGATCTTGTTGATTGTTCCTCTCTCTACTTGGCTGCTTACAACTCCTTAGCCATGCACTCATTTTCTACTATCAAGAGCCTAACACTCAAGCTCGTGGCTTCAGCATAAGCCTTTGTGGCATTGGCCAAGGCGGCTAAATGTCTCTGTACATCTAACATAATCACCTATTCTTCCAAGTGCACAGGTGATGCATGCTCATCCGAGGTGTGTGCTCTACGTGCTTGTACAACTCCGTGTTGTGACTCATCAAAGGCTATGTTGTACATCTCTGTTCCTAGATGGTCCCCAAGGAGAATGGTATCCCCTTGTTCACTTAGGACTTGCTCTATTTTTGGAGCTGGTGAAGCTTGTGGAGTGACCTTGGTTTTTTTGAGATGAGGTCAGTATCCTGATCATGTTCCCACTGCTCCACCTCCATGTCCATTTTTTCTACTATTTGGTCATCTTGTGAAGCAATTTCCTGTTCCTATGAGTGCTCACCCTATTTCTCCTCTACTATTGGTTCAGAGTCTTCAACCTGTATTGGTGTAGTTTCCATTGTTTATAAACCTTGTACTTCCTCCTATTCCTGTTCTTGTTCATGTTCATGCTGCACTTCCTTCTCTCTTTTGCGCAACTCTTGTTCTTTGCTGAGCTTCTGTTAGACTTCCTGCAACATCCTCTCAGTATCTTCCAACCTTTTCTTTTCTCTCTTTCTTTGTGCTATCCTCTTATCGTGCTAATGCCTCTGCGCATTGTTCTCCAAAGCTACCTTTTCCACAAGCTGGTCTTCCTTAAACTTGTAGCTTTTCTCTGTCTCTATGGCTTCGAAAATATGCCTCTTGCCTTTGTCTTGCACATGTTTTCTTCTTGTTGATGCTATTGTTGCTGCTCCTTGTGGTGCTGCTACTTGAGTGCTACTAGTCACTCCACTACAATGTTGACTGGTTCATTGAGCCTAGAGGGGTTGTAACAATATCTCCATGGGTCTTTTCTAGCTAATGAAATGCCCCGTGGATCGAAGGATAATACACTCTTGCACAATGGTCCCTGCATAAACCATATGGGTCAAACAGGTTGAAACTCCTGGTGCTGAACTTAAACTTCTTGAAGCCCTCTACTTTGACATTTGCTTCTTTCAAACTCCCGACCATGTACAACTCAATTCACACAAGAATAGTGGGTCATGGTGCCTTCTTCTTCCTATGCAATCCAACTGACAACCTTATTGAGATGTGGTATGAAACATCCTGCATGACCAACATCTCTATGGAAAACCTCGACAACGCATGCAGAGCTTTCTCCACGCTGTACATCCTAATGAAGGTTCCTTGAGGTGAGGTGTACCAATTTGCAATGTCCAACAATGCCTCCGTTTCTTCCTGGTACATGCAAGACGGATCTTGTTCAAAGATCATCATGTACAGAGGGGAAATGGAATGGTCACATATTCTAGCCATGACTCCTCTGCAGTTGCAATTTGAGAGCAACTTGCAATATATGTTCACATAACTTTCTGAAGGTGTCCATGCCCAACCCATGCCAGGAAAATGTTTACGGGCACAGATTGAATTGATAAAGTATGTAGACATGAAGAACTTTTCTTATTGATCCTTGGGTGGAATCCGAGCATTGGATAGATGAATTTTCAACTAGAAAATCGACATGTAGGACTAGTTGAATGGTTTTCCTTCACTTGCTAGCTGATCCAACATAGCAACCCAAATCTACGGGAAGGTCTATATACTCCCTTGGCCATACAAGCATCATGCGAAGATGACCAAAAATTGATATGCCTTCCTGAGTGCCTTCATCTTGTATATTTGGTTGGGTGCCTTCCTAAACTTTGCTGGCTCCTTCACCCAATGCTTAAGATGTATCTTATGTTTGTGTTGTCGTTGGGAGTGTAAAACGGTGCATCCATACTGCTTACTGGGAATGAAAAATGACACATCTCCTGATAATCCTCCATCTTGAAGGAAACAATCCTTCCTCCACTGTCACTTCTCAATATCATTGTCTCAGGATCAGTGTGTGAGACAAACCAGTGGATCACAACTGCGTAAGGGAACACATGAAAGCTGCATGCAACCTTGTATGGTCCCGACTTATGGATGTTCACATAGACCTGTCGATCCTTCAGATTCTCCTCAAAGCTACTTGAGAAGAGGGTGTTGATGTCTTGCCATGTGATCTTGGTGTCCTTCTTGATGAACATGTGTGTGTCTGTGTACACGGGCAAGCTCATTGACCCCTGTTCAACCACGTCCTGAGTACTTCTTTCAATTATGTCTTTTGATCCAACTCTCTTGGAGGCCATGATACCTATACTGCTGAGAAGCTGCTCAAAAACATGCGGTACCTGGAGACAAAGACGACACTCACGGCGAGACAATGTTAGCTAAAACATCAAACAACTTCGAGAACATTCAAGCAACAAACTAGCGACTACTAGGAAAGATTGTGCAGCACTGACTTTGGGAAGTTGGGAGACTGTCATTTGGAACTACATATTGTGCAGTCCCATATGCCAGTGAGGCTGACTGCTGGCTGGATTTATGCAATGCGCAATCCAGAGAGGCAGAATGTTCACTAAAACTGAGCAATGCATATAACAGTTAGGCCGAATTGTTAGTTAGAACTGCACATTGCGCAGTTGCAATAGGCAAGACTTGGCATTGCCTCCCAGGATTGAGTAGAGCACAGTCTGGGGACAATGTTGGCAGCCTCTGCACAATTTTTGGACACAGAAATTACTAGGAGACACAGGATCTGGACCAAGCCGGCCCGGATCTACCCAATGGCAACCTGAAAATGCGAAGGAGAGAATGTGTGTGCGAATCTAGTGCATATGTGAATGAAATAAACATGCATGTGATTCAAACAAGTGTAAAAATCAATCAATTGACAAAACCAAGGAGCTCAATAAGCAAGTAGCCAAAATGATGACTGTGGGTGCAAAAATAGTGTTATGCGTGCGACACTAAGGAAAGGTAATGCAAAAATTTAAACAAAACTTCTACAAGCTAAAATTCATTGAAATACGAATGGTCGTTCAATAAAACCAAGGAAACAACACTCATATAAGTTGCAAACTAAAAAGCGACAGAAAAAGAGATAAAAAGCATGAAAATAAAAACTTACCCAGAAAAGTTACACCGACTATGTGAAAGGTTCCTAGATTCCTTAGGAATGCCAACGCTCCAAGATCGAATGTGAAGAATGAGCTTTGAGGCATCGTTTAAATAGATTTGGTGAAATTAGGGTTTATGACGCGCATGCCATAAATCTAGGAAAAAGCGACACTTAGCAAGAAGTTTCTAAAAACAGTTTTGCATGTAATTCCTACTGCTAAAAATAGATCCCTAAAATCTAGGGATGCTTTTTCACTTTTTTCTTTTTAACTTTTCGGGAAAATTTGCCCAACATGCAAGGAAGGATTGCGCAGTTCTGGAGGGAACTAGACAATCCTGTCGACACATGCGACATATAGTTAGTGAGGGAAAACTTTTGTGTTATTTTTGGACTTAGAGGCCTTGGCTGTCTAGCCAGATCTATGCAATTTTCCAGAGCTTTGGGTTGCTTTGTGCATTTTTGGAGAACAGTGTATTTGGCCAGTTCTGCGCAATTTTGGAGAACAATGAAGCTGGCCTAGGCTGCTCTGCGCATTTTTGGATGGCAATGCAGCTGGGCCAGTTTTTGCACAACTTTGGATGGCAATACAACTGGCTGAAACTATACAATTTTCCATAGTAGTGCCAATTAGCTTGCTCTGCGTAATTTCCAAAGCAAGGCTACCTGGCCTGCTCTGCTCAATATTTGAGTACAGGGCAGCTGCTGGGCTGCTCTACTCAATTTTTGAGTGCAGGGCAGCTATTGGGCTGCTCTGCTCAATTTTTGAGTGCAGGGCAACTGCTGGGCTGCTCTGCTCAATTTTTGAGTGCAGAGTAGCTGCTGGGCTATTCTGCTCAATTTTTTAGTGCAAGGCAGATGCTGGGTTTCTTTTCACATTTCTATAGGGGAAGACAAGTTTCCCTACAAATTTGCATAGTTTTTCCTGACATCTGATTGACGGGATGTGAACCAAGTGTTGGGTGTGCTTGTGGTTGATTGACGGGACAAGTTAGTTGAACACAAGCTGTGAAATGACAAATGAACTCTAATAAACATAAGTACGTGATTAGTGTAGGGTATCTATGATGATTTCTAGGAGGGAGGCTCCAAAACGAAGTGAAGGAAAAATTTTGGAGGGTGGTTGTAGCCGCTACAACAAGTCATCAAAATCATATACATTGTTGTGAATTCTGATTTGTTTTCCCACCAGATTTCCATATTTATCATTTCAGATCTCATGGTCCTTAAATAGAAATATCACATCATAACCATTATCACACATTTGATTTACAGTAAGCAAGTTGTGCTTGAGACCTTCCATATACAACACATTTTGAGCTTTCATCTTTTTGTCCAAACTCACTATGCCTTTACCCTTAATTCTTGTTGGGGCATTGTTTCTGAAAGTGACATTTCTCCCTCTGTCCTTTTCTTTTAGTGGCATAAATTTCCTCTTATCCCCAGTCATATGCTTGGAACAACCATTATCCATATACCATATGTTTTTTTGATTATGTACGGATAGAATAAGTCCACATTGCATACTATATTGAGTTTTTGTGTTTCCAATTCTCCTTATCCTTTTGAGAAGTTAGCTGTCGAAATATTCTAGGACTTAGATAAGTACTCGACTTGACACTTACCTAATTGATTGGACATGCAATACATAATTACTACATATATCAGTAAATAAAAAAATATCAAACTTAATTATAAGACATAATTGAACATATATGACAACAAAAAAGTATAAGACATAATTATGAAACAAACAAGACAAATGGGATGTTACCGTGTTAAAAAAAATATTCTAAATAAATATATGGAATAACCATTGCCAACACTATGTGCTCCGTCTTTATCGACACCCATGGAGGAATGTTATTTTTTATAACAAAAACAAGCCACAACAAGTAGATTTGAGCTCTCCAGATGGATTGATACCATCAGTTGCCAATGAAAGCCTAATATTATGAGGTTTGGCTTTGAAATGTGTCCACATTTTCTCTATATTCTTAGATGCAGATCCATCTTCAAGCATTCGAAGAACACCATCTTTAACTTTTTTCTTTGCATTGTAATCCATAAACTGTGTTATTCTTTCACACCTGAACAATCACCACAAACATGGAATTATGGGAATATAACAAGGAACCTTGTGAGGCACCCTTTTTGTTACTTAATAGGTTCAATATCTACTAATTTGACATTTCGATAATTCTTCTTTCGATACATGTTCTCCATAATACAAAATATGATCATTAGGACATGCATGGATAACTTGATACTCCATTCCAATATCTTTCATAATGGCATGTAAATATCAGTATGTGTGAGGTAAAACATTCACCTAAGAATCTACAACATAATTAAAAAAAAATAGTATTGGTTAATGTAAAGAATATTAATCATATCAAATTATACATATGATCAATTAAGAATAAAAACATAGGAGAAAAGAAAACCTTTATCATCATGTACTAAATAAATATATTGCATACCTTAGGAGTTGTGTGACAAAAGTGTTTAACAAACCATTCATAATCTTCAAGTTCACCAACAACAATATAGAAAAAAGAAGACTTGTTTTGGAGCCTTCATAAAGAGGTTGTCTTGCCTTCTCAATTACAGGTATATCTCAAAAACTCCATCATTATTGTTTTCACCAGCATCCATTCTAGCATTATTAAATGTCTATTGGATCAATATATTTGTCCTATCTTCAACGATGTTATTAGCATCATCATCTTCTTACATAAGATCATTAACTTGATCTTCAATATTCACTCCATGTCCCTGAATAGGTGCTTTTACAACCATGTCTTCCTCCACGAGTAATGCCTTAGGGGGGGCATTCCTTTATAATTACAAACAATCAAGTAATATTAGTGTGTATAAAAAATATTAAAATGATATAATTTTTTACAAATATAATATAGGAAAACAAAGACAACAACGTCAAAGTCAAAGAGAGCTTAGGTGAGAGCGAGAAACAAAGACAACAAATCAATGATGAAATATTGTCACATAAGGATCCTTTTTTGTGGACCCAAGGGTTCATTACTAAAACCTACAATTAGCCCACAAACTTGGATGGTGAGATCAATGAGATGGAAAAATTAGCAACTAGCTTAAAAAAAATCTTAAAATCAATCGAATACTATGGTCATACTTACCTTGTAAAGGGGGAAGCCCTTAGGAATCTCAAATCATAGCAATCTTAAATTAAAAGTTGCACTAGTTGTAATGGATGAATAACCATAATTAAGGATTAAGATACACTAATACCAATAAACATGTAGAAAATTAAACATGTGCATTTGAAAGGAAACATAAAAATAATATAAGCAATATTATACAATAGTTAAAGCATTGGCTACAAAACTTGATTGGCACCTTATCACCACTAACAGTCTCTGGGCATGAGTTGCACAAGCAAAATACATCTGGCTAATGAATTTAATGGATTGGTTCAGATAGGTCCATGGCAACAACCTTAATATCTCCAACATCTGGAAGGTAGTTTTGAATGCATTGCCACTAATTTGAGAAGGCATCACTTGGAGAATGAATGAAGGAAATGCTGTTCGCATCGGCACTGATCCTTGGGTGGGCTGTGGAAATGCACATAGACTACCAGCAGATTTGATTAGGCACCTCAACAACAGGGGCATCATACACATTAAACATATTGGAGATAGGAATAATTCCTCCTTTCTTTGATAGGCTTGAAAATCGGCCCGAGATCTGGATATTCCTGAACCTTGGCAACGAGATTGGCAGGAGTATACTGAAGCTCTCTCACAGGCACACATACGTTTGACAGATGAACCGGACAAGCTCATATGGGCTTTCGCTAAACACGGTTCATACTCTCCAAAAGAGGGCTACATCAGACTCATGGAGCATTACAAGCCTCAATTCATCAACCTGGTTTGGCGATTACTCTGGAAACTAAAGGCGACACCCCGGTCCCGCATTTTGCTATGGAATATTCTTTTTGATAAGATCCCTACAGGAATCAATTTGATGAAGAGAGCCTTTAATGGTCCTTTTTGGTGCCATTTATGTCGAAATAGCGAGGAGAGTACTGATCACTTGTTCCTTCAATGCCCATCCTCTCTTGCTTATTGGAATTGTATTAGCTCTCATTACTCCTCTCTAAAAGCCTGGCAAGGGCCCAACCTTCAGCAGGCCTAGAATTCCTGGTGTCAAAACCATTCTGGAAAAGCCAGGAACATGCCCCTACTCGCATACTAGTCTATTTGGATTGCCAGAAACCATTCCATTTTCAACCAAAAAGCCCCGCATTGGCCAACCATGTTGCTCCATACTATAGCTGATTTTGATCTTATTCCTGAGGAGGACTCCATCCCCCCTCCCCGCACCATTATCCCGGAATCCATTAACGAATCAAAACCGTGGGCTTATTTTGATGGCTCCGCACAAGAAACAGGATGTGGAGGGAGAGCCATCCTTTTCCTAAAGGAATCTCACTATTTTAAGATTCAAATAAATCTTGGCAGGGGCACCAATAATTATGCTGAACTCTATACTGCAGAACATCTCATCCACTTTTCTCTAGAACAACGCTGTAGACATCTATAGTTATTTGGTGACTCCAAAATTGTTTGCAATTGGCTTAATAATGTATCCCATTGCAATGCTTATTCTTTGAGACATATACTTGATGAAGCACAGAGATTGATAACTTCATTTGATTCCTTTATCTGTCATCACATTTACAGGGAGCAGAACACGGGGGCAGATCAGCTATCCAAAACGACAACGCACAGACAGGAAAATGACTGGCTGATCTAGGAGGAAATTGACGGAACCTTCCATCAATACTATCACAGACCTTTTTTGGAACATGGACAGAATGGGCTATAAGCCCATAGTTTTTTATTATTGTATATATTAGTTTTCATATATGAACATATAGATTATTTTTGTTATCCAGTATATAGTTTTTGTTTAAATCTCTCTGCGAAGAGATGACACAATATTTTTGGAGACACAATATAGTTGATTATAGACTCCGCGCGCGGAGACACAACTGTTATGGTTTTCTAGCCTTTCTTGGACCGTTTTCTATATATTTCCTGATTGGAAATCTTGCCCTATATGCATATGCCTCAGTATCTACAAAATGTAATTTCTTATATATCAATAGAAATTACGACTTTTTTCCAAGGGAAAAAAAATATTATACAATAGTTGACATAAGTGAAAGGAAAAAATCACACTTTGAAGGAAAGCATGAAAAGTGGATATCAATCAAATAGTTTGATGCTAAAAAATAGGAATACCCATACCTTTCCATCTATGGTGCATGAAAATATATGGGTTTTTTTTCCTTTCACATATAATGAATAACTTACCAAGGTACAATAGTCATGTTTGCCTTCAAGGTTTCCATACGTTATATGATGTTTTTTAGTTGTTTTATTAAAATTATCCACCTTTTATAGCCCTTGCACTTTTTACAACGAAAATTACATTTTCGATTACCCAAAGCCTCCAATGCAGATCTCACATCTCCTTGTCCTCTTGGAGGAATGTTATGTGATATTTTTTCTTTTTACCAAACTTTCAATGATGATTATGTTCAAAAATCAACTTCAGCACTAGAGTTTAAGTAATGCAATTCACCATGATATATATATATGTGTGTGTGTGTGTGTGTGTGTGTGTGTGTATGTACATACATACATACATACATACATACATACATACATACATATATATATATATATATCATTTTTTTGTTCACCAAAGAGACATTGTCCAACGGATAAAAAAAATGAATTCACCAAATGTCGATATTCTGACAAATAAATAATTAACCTAGTCAAATGCCGAATATATGAAAAAATTTGAATTTTCATCAAATATCCGACCAATGTTCAATTGATCTCATCAAACATTAGATAGCTAATGACAATTGAATGTTCGCTAGATAGATGATGTACATTCACTTGCATTGGATATACAATGACCTTAATAATTGTCAGATATCCAACGTAAAGGGAACTTTTTTCGAATATCCGACACACATTCAGATTTTGTCAGATAGCAGAAAAACATCAAGGATTTAAAAAAAATTACAAAACAATGCAAGTAAAATTTGATAACACGACCGAACTGCCGGAGTATGACATCAAATTTTCTTCCCATATGTACTAGTGGATGCACACAGATACAAGTCTATGAGGATTCTATCCTAATAATTAATTGGATTAACAAAACATGAGCTTTTAGAAACATCTTACTCGTCTTTGTTTTGGAAGAAACATTGTAACTCAAAGACTCTTTTAATTTATTTACATGTTCTCACATCTATAGGGAGTAGAACTGCGTAGTCAATCGACTCTTGAAAGAGGGGTTGGCGATGGAATAAGGTATTTGGCGGATCATGGAAAAATGAGAAACAAATTGTACAATTTCCACCTTAATCATTATAATGACCTTCTTTCTCGGGAAGAGAGGACTTAAGACTTAATGATTTTTTTGTATCTTTTTTGCTTTACAATCTATTAGAACACATCTCCTAGCAGGATGAAAAACTTAGTTCTCACCATTATTGATGTAATTATCCAAAAAGTGATCTTTGTAAATTTTGGGCAAAAAGATAGAAATTATGTAAACGAAGCTTACAAGCTTACAAAATGGATATTCAAAAACATCATGGAATACATACTAGGTGTGTATATACATAATTTAATTTTGAATCATTTCTACAAAATGAATGGAAATTACAGTTTTTTTTCTATGAACTGTCACTATTGCTCCTTATTAAATATTAACACTTTGTACAGTTCTTAATTTTTTTTTAATATGTGAAACATATGTATAGGGCCACTAATACCATGCTAGTGTATAGAAACATCTTACTAGTGCCTATTTTGGAAGAAACATTGTAGCTCAAAAACTCTTTTAATTCCTTTACATGTTCTCACATCTACAGGGAGAGGAACTGGGTAGTCGATTCACTCTCGAAAGAGGGGTTGGCAATGAAATAAGGTATTTCGCTGATCATGGAACAACGAGACAAAAAAATGCATGATTTCTACCATAATCCCTATAAGGAATTTCTTTCTTGGGAAGAGAGGACTTAATCTTGCTAAACACTGACTTTTTTTTGTATCTTTTTTCTTTGCGATCTACTAGAATTCATCTCCTAGCGGGGTGAAAAACTTAGTTCTCACCATTATTGATGTAATTATCCAAAAAGTGCTCTTCATAAATTTTGGGCAAAAATATGGAAAGTATGTAAACAAAACTTACAAGTTTACAAAATGGATATTCAAAAACATCATGGAATACACACTAGGTGTGTATAGACATAATTTAATTTTGAATCATTTCTACAAAATGTATGGAAATTATGGTTTTTTTCCTATGAACTGTCACTATTGCTCCTTATTAAATATTAACATTTTGTAAAGTTCTTAATTTTTTATAATTATTATAGATAATATGTGAACCATATGTATAGGGCCACTGACACCATGCTAGTGTGCCTTGTAAGCTCACGCTACTAAAGGTGTGTATGAATGCTCTCTCAAATCAAGAAAAGTTCACTTCATACTTTTGATTATTGATGTGTCTTTGATGTAAGAGAACACCAATAATTGTGCCTTATTAAATTGATGAGCACGGGTTGACAAACATGGTAAATTTTTATATTCAAAAATATATTCTACAATGTGCATAAAAGACTTAAGAGCAATGTAATTAGTTCCTTCCAACTTTAGTCAATAAACATGATAAATTTAAAAATATACTCTACAGTGTACTTAAAATACATTAGAGCAATGTAAATAGTGCCCCTTAATTTTATTAGCCCCTCCCATAGTAGGGATAATAGATATTGATTTTCAGCCAAAATTCTTTGACTTTTATTTCTGATTGTAAACACCCCACCTTATCCTCGGTGAAGTGCTCACTTACTAATCTAACTTCTCAGGTACAATTAGAGAAATAGGATGACATTTTTTTTTTAAAACTTATTTTGAGTTCTCAAATCTTACTTTAGATGTCCTTATCAGATTCATCTTGGCAAGATGGGGTTCCAATGATACAAATTTCTTCCAATTTGGGCCTTGGGATCTTAAGTTGTACTCCCTTAAAGTTTCATACAATTAAAATGACCACCATCTCTTCTTCTGCCACATGGTTCTCGTGGTCTCCACATTGCGCCTACATGGTATAACACCCTACTAATGCTTGGTAGAGGTACTCGGAGACCTAGGGGCATATGCCCATGCAGCATGTCCCTTGTGGTATTTACGATTATCATTACGTCAACATGGACTCACTTTAGTCTTGTGTATTCAACTTGATTTTAGGGTTAACATTACAACCGTATAACCCTGACCACGCCATAGACCAATCTTTTCAATGTCAGTGCATCCCATACGCACCTCCAACCACATGGGCACTATGTAACAAGGGTCCACATATTATGCGGCCCCACACCATATGGTGCAATTGTTGGGTATGTGTTATATTCTTTCCATGACTAGTTGCATGCACAGGGGGGCCGTAAACTTCGAATTTTCATTACGTCGGGCGTAGCAGGGGGCACTCGCCATGTCAAATCAAGGGGTCTAAGGCAACGACCTGGGAAAAAAATATATTGACCCTATATTAGGTGGGCGGAACTACCTATGGTTTTGTGCATGGGTTTTGCACATGGTTTTGGGCATGATGGTTTTTTTCCCATGGTATTTTGTAGATCCATTCAAGGGAACTGTGATTATGTTCTAATCTAGGGTTAATGGATTAGGGTTTACGATTGCTTCAGCATGTATATATATGTATTGTAACATTGAAAGGAACATAATGAAAAATCAATCTGGCAGTCCAAGTTCTGGGATCTAGGGGAAAATATCTATGTATTTCTATTTTATGTTTTATGTTCTCGCCATTGTTTATTTTCTATTTTTAGAATTCGTATGCAAGTAATTTCTGTACAGGGTTAAAACCTACATCTGGGGTCAAAGTTGTTTCGGCTTCAAAGGGACGCCTTTGCTACTAAGGGGCTTTGCTCGAGATTGTGATAGACCTTGTTCATTAGGAGATCTACGGGATCAATTCTTGTGATGAAATAAGATGGTGAGCAGTGGAAAGATAACAATCGAGAAATTTAATGGTCAAAGTTTTGAGTTGTGGAATCTCAAGAGGAGGATCTTCTGGTGGATAAAGATCAATGGATCTTGGTATATCTAGGTACTAAACCAACAATGATGTTAGATGAAGACTAGGCAGAGTTGGATTAGAAAGAAAAGAGCATAATATCGTTGTGTATCTCAGATTCAGTATTATTGAATGTATTAGGGGAAGCTACGATGAATGCTTTGTGAGACAATTTAGGGACTTTGTACCAATCTAAGTCTCTGGTGACCAAACTGTTCCTACAGAAAAGGTTGTATAACCTGAGGATGAAGGATGGAGACTCAATGTAGAGCATCTAAATGCCTTTAATACTATGGTAAGCCATTTTTTATCTATTGATATTAAAATTTCAGATGAAGATATGTGCATCATTTTGTTGTGTTCTACACCAGATTCATGGGATAGTTTGGTTGTTGCAATAGGTAGCAATATAACTACCTTGAAGTTTGATGAAATAGTCTCATCCTTACTGTCAAAGGAGATGAGATAGAAAAATATGGAGGGTTGGAATGGAGATGCCTTGCCTTAGGGGACTTTTGAGGTCTAAAATGGGCCTCCTAAGGAAGTAAAAAAAATAATAGTAGAAATAATAAAATAAGATTAGATTACATCATCAAATTTTGGAGGGAAAAAAGGAAAAACTATTTTTTCAACTTATCTCCTTATTGGTTTACTCAAATTTCGAGCGACAACACTCGTTGGATGAAAAATTTGATTGCTCATCCAAGGAGTACCCATGTTGAACATTTTTGATGGACCCTACTACATGAAAAATGAGAAATACTTGAAAAACGTGATGGCAATCATGTTTACATGTATTTCTCATTTTTTTGTGTAGAAGGGCCAACTAAAAGTATGCAACATGGTTACTCCTTGGATGAGGAATTAAATTTTGCATCCAATGAGTATTCCCACTCGAAATTTGAGTAAAACCTTAGGGAGATAAGTTGAAAATATGAGTTGAAAAAAATAGTTTTATTATTTTATTGCTTTTTATTAGTTTTACTTTTTTACTCCAAAAATGGTGAATCATCCCCCATGGTTGACATCATCATCTTGAGTCCTATTGGTTCGAATAAAGTTTATTTTTGTTGTACATTTTTCTTAGGAGACCCATTTTAGACCTCAAAATTCCCCTAATGTCTATAGGAGGATGGTCTCAGAACATAAACAAAAATAATTCCTCGAGTGGAAGATTTAAATCTAGAGGGAGATCTAACTCTCTAGGAAAACTTGTAAAGGTGTGCTATAAATGTGGAAAGGAAGAGCACTTCTAAAAGGACTTTAAATCTAAAGCCCCTAAGAAAGGAAATGGATCTGATCATGCTCCTTCTATAGAGGCAAAAACCACCTCAGATTAAGGTGGGGATGTGTACTTGTCCTCTTCTTCAGGTACACATGTAGGTCATGGGTCATGGTTGATTGACTCAGGTGCATCCTTTCACTTCACTCCCCATAGGGAGTGGTTCTTCCAGTATGAGAAATATGATGGCAGTGATGTCTTCTTAAGGGATGACAGGAAGACTAGAATCATCAGGCATGAAAAAATCAAGTTGAAGTTGCAAGGTGGAAGGATTAAATTCACTTCTGAGTGTTTTGCATATTCTTGCATTGGCCATAAATCTGATCTTTGTAAGCAAGATGGATGATGCAAGTGTAAAAAAAGTGTTCGATAAAATACCTGCAATATGGTTCAGGGAGCACTGGTATTTATGCCGAGAGATTGGATTGGAACTATGTACAAGCTTTTGGGTAGCATTGTTATTGATGGGTGCAACAGTTTTGTGGTTCTTGAAAGTGGAGCAGAAAATCTAGTGGTCTCTGGAGAAAAGACCATGCTATGGCATCAAAGGCTTGGACATATTGGAGAGAAGGGCCTTCAAATAATTCATGGTAATAATATGGTAGAAGGTATGTCTAATTTCTCTATGGATTTCGATTTCTGTGAGCATTGTGTATATGGGACGCAGAGTCAGGTGAGTTTCACCTAAGGTGCTAAGAGGGCGAAAGGTATATTGGAGCTTGTGCACAATGATGTGTTTGGACATGTGTCAGTTCCATCATTGGATAATTTTGTGTACTATGTATCATTTATAGATGACTTCTCAAGAAATACATGGGTATATTTCCTCAGGAAGAAATCTAAAGTCTTTGACAGGTTAAATAATTTAAGGCTATGGTGGACAACTAGATAGAGAAGAAGATAAGGGTGTTGAGGACAGATAATGGTGGAGAATTCTACAAGAAGGAATTTGAAGAGTTATGTAGGAAGTGTGGTATATCACAACAGAAGAGTACTCCATACACACCTTAGCAAAACAGAGTTTCAGGAAGAATGAACAAGACGTTGATGGAAAAGGCAAGAAGCATGCTCAGTAGTGTCGAGTTAGGACAAGAATTCTGGCTAGAGGTGGTGGAGACTGCATGTTACCTGGTTAATAGATCACCTTCATCAATGTTGGAGGATAAGACTCCACATGAGGTATGGAATAGTAATAAACCCTCTATTTCACATCTTAGGGTATTTGGTTGCGATGCATATGTACATGTTCCAAAGGAGAAAATAACCAAGTTGGATAGTAAATATGAAAGGTGCATATTTATTGGGTATAAGGATGGTTTAAGAGTTATAAGCTTCGGAACCCAAAAATAAGGAAGGTTGTGTAAAACCGAGATGTGGTATTTAGAGAGGTGAAATATGTTATTAAACATGAAGTACTACCAAAGGAACCTGAGAAGATAGAGTTTGAGCTAAAGGAGGAAGAATCTGACTCTACAACAGAACAAGAATTAGAAGATGAAAAGACACAAACTCCAACTGTTAGAAGATCAGTTCGAGAAAGAAGACAGTCAGAAAGGTATAGTCCATATGCTTTCAGTTTAATTTTTTCTTTATCTATTATTGATGATGATCCCAAATCTATTAGGGAGGCAGTAGATTCAGAGGATGGAAAACTCTAAAAAGAGGCCATGGTTGATGAAATGGCATCTTTGGACAAAAATGAGGCTTGGGATCTGCTGGAGTTGCCATCTGGAAGGAAACCCATTGGAAGCAAATGGGTGTTTAAGAACAAGATGAATGAAAAAGGCAAGGTGGAGAAATACAAAGCTTGGTTGGTAGAGAAAGGTTATTACTAGGTGCTGGGAATTGATTTTGGTGATATTTTTTCTCCTATTTCCAAGGTAGCTTCTTTTAGATTACATTTATCTTTTGTTGTTGCTTTTGATTTTGAGGTAGAACAGATGGATGTGAAGAGAAAATTTCTTCACAGGGAACTAGAAGAATAGATCTACATGAAGAAACCTGAAGGATTTGTGGTGAAGGGTAAGAAAGAATTGGTATGTAGGTTAAAAACATCTTTGTATGGGTTAAAATAGTCACCAAGGATGTGGTATCAGAAATTTGATACATATTTTCGGGCACTTGGTTTCACCAGAAGTAAAGCAAATCACTGTGTGTATTTTAAATTACTTGGTGACATTGTTATTTATTTGGTCTTGTATGTGGATGATATGTTGCTAATTGGAAATAACAAAGAAATTATCCAGGATTTGAAGACACAATTGTCCTCCAAAATTTGACTTGAAGGATATTGGTGTTGCAAACTATACTTTGGGTATGGAAATTAAATGCGATTGGGCAAAGAGGAAGCTCTCTTTAAACTAGAGGAAGTATGTCGAGACAATACTCCAAAGGTTTAATATGCATGATAGTAAATTGGTGAAGGTTCCTATTCCTGTAGGTGTAAAGTTATATGTTGAACAGTGTCCTAAGACACAAGAAGAGGAAGAGGACATGTCTCGTGTTCCATATGCAAGTGCAATCAATAGCCTGATGTATGCAATGGTCTATACTAGACCAGACATTGCAAATGCAGTGGGATTATTGAGCAAGTTTATGTCAAAACCAAGGAAGGAGCATTGGGCAACAATGAAGTGAGTTTTCAAGTATTTGCGTGGAACTAGTGATTATGGTCTGTGCTACCAAGGAAGACAGGATTAGATAGAGTTTTGGACATGCGTGGCTTTGTTGATGCAGACTAGGCTGGAGATCTAGAACGGAGAAGATATACAAGTGGGTATCTATTTAGCCTATTTGGAGGTGCATTCAGTTGGATGAGCAAGAGACAGTTTGTAGTGACACTTTCAACTACAGAGGCAAAATACATGGAAGCCACTCATGCAAGTAGGGAAGCAATTTGGTTTCAGAGATTTTGTTCATGTATAGGGTTAGTACAGTGAGTTATAAGGATAGAATGTGATAGCCAAAGTGCAATTTTCTTGGCAAAGAACCCTGCTTATCATTCAAAGACAAAGCACATTGATGTTTAGTATCACTTTGTGAGGGATATGGTTGAGGACAAAGAGGTGTTGTTGGTAAAGGTGGACACTTTGAAGAATGTGCCATATGCATTGACGAAGTATGTGAGCACTGAGAAGTTTTCTTGGTGTAGAGAAACAATGGGCATTGGAGTGCTGGACCAATGAATAAGCTCTTTGTGACCCCCTATGTGGAAAATAAAACAAAAAGTGGGAGAATGTTGGGTGTGGGTAAGTGGGAGAATGTTGGGTATTATATTTTAATTCTTTATTAAATAAAAGAGAGATTATTTAAGGGAAAATTATAAACTTAATAAAAATAAAGGGTCCCCATTATTATTATAATCTAAAAATTAATGGGGTTTTATTGTTTACTACAATAGGATCAAGAAGAAACAAACTTGTTCTTTAAATAGTTCTATGTGCAATTTGGGATGTCAAGGAGCATCACTTCAGACAAGGACATCAAATTTCTTAGTGCATTTTGGAATACATTATGGGATAATATGGACACAAAATTAAATAGGTCTATAACATTCCATCCACATATAGATGGACAAACAAAAATAGTCAACAAGACTTTGGTATAAATTTTCAAGGGTTTACAATCAAAAGAACTCAAGGACCTAGGGTGAAAATATGGTCTACATATAACACTCCTACGATAGTTCATTCCAGACTTCAACTGGTATGTCATTGTTTGATACTTGTTTTGGATATTTGCCACTTTTACCTTTAGATTTTGTTTATGGGAAAAAATAAGGAGTGAGGGAGGATCTCACACGAGATGCTTTAAAAGATTTTTTTTTTAAGAAGATCAAGTAGATCCATTTATAGGTACAATATGCACTGAAGAAGTCACAATAAAAACAAAAGGCCATGCATGATCAACGTATGACAGAGAGGTCACTTGGAGTAGGAGATGGAGTGTGGTTATATTTGAACAAGGAGAGGTTACAAGGTCTTGGTAAGAAAATCAAGTCTTTATGATATGGTCCTTTTGAGATACTGGAAAAGGTGGGAGACAATTCCTAGATACTCAATCTAACCCCATACATGTGCATTTACTCACTGGTGACTATGGAAAATATCAACCTCTATGAGCCTTCCATGTTGGGTCAGAAAGAGGAGAAAGTCCCACCTACCATAGAAGACAACACCATATGCTCAAGCATAGTTGACAGAGGATACAATTTTTAGAATAGGTCCGGAACTACAATAAAGGGGAAGCATGACGGTTGGTAGATTATGTTGAAAGGACGACTTCCATGCAAGGCTAAATGATACTCTAGGGAGAAGGTAGAGAAAAAAACATATCACTCCAAAAATGGAGAGTTTTGAACTGGATTGGATCATTAATAATTTTACATCCATATTGATGCTTTGAAAGTGGAATAACTAAAGGAATCAACTTACAAGAGTACTTTTATCGATGGAACTAGGTATGGAGAATTGAGGACAAAAACCTCTCAAGGCCAATTTGAGGCCTTAAATGATGTTTTTTGGGGATAAAACTTTCTTGATTTATCATGGACTATTTATCCCTATTCTACACTCGAATATATTTCCAATAGTGCAAGAATCATGTCAATTGGAGTTTGAATGAAAAAGTTATGCCTCCCAAAAGGTTACTTATCATGATTTTACCACCATAATTTGAGAGGATGCCACATTGGCCCCTATTACTCATGTAAAAAGGACTAGCCACCTAGTAACTATGAAGAAGACTCTAGAAGAATCAAGTTGTAACTCATGTTGAGGGTTGAATGGGTCAAAACCCCTAGTTAGTTATCTTTCTTTGTTATAATCAAGTCACTAGGAGGAAAAGGGGTTTCATTCTATTTGGTTGGATTTTATTCCGTAGTAGAATAAAGTATCTAGGTGTGGATAGAGACAAAGAATAATAGAGGGGGGTTTTGTTTTGTATCATCCTGTGGGTAGGATCTTAGGAAACTCCAAAGATAATTCCTTCTGCTTTGTACTTGCATCATTTGCATTCCAAACAAAAGAGCGCAGAACAACCTCACCTTCTAGTCGGATTTTATCTCATAAGGGTTTCCCATAACATATCTTGGTGTTCGTTGTCACTAGTGTGAATTTGTATGTCAATGTTCTTTATTTTCCACATTCTATTTGTTAGATGCATAAAAAACTAAATCAATAATTACAAGCTTGGAATCTAATCCCTTCACAGTATAGATTTTGGTTTGCTTTAATAGATCTATTGTGATGATCTTTCTAGTGGAATATCCACGATAGTTTATAGATCAAAGGTTGTGCAAGGACTTTGGGTTAAGTCACTTACTAAGGTCCTTTATCTTAGTCTACTCAATCCCCAATATATTTTTCTTTATCTAGAGTCATAGCCCCCCTATTTATTTTTTCCTTCTCTTATGTAGTCAATGATATGTTTTTATTAGCATTAAATGTTTTTTTTACAAATTGCATAAATTATAGCCATTCATCATGTACACATACAATAATAAACCATGAATCAAAATTGAGGTATTACAAATTTAGTAAGAAGTTTGCAATCACACATGTGTTGCACAACACAACCTAAAAGAGTCACATGATTGTTAGTTTAAGTGATTAAAGTTCACTAGATTAAAGCAAAGATACTTGTGAGTAATTAATTTCACCAAGTTAATGCATGCCAAGGCTAACTTGATTTTGGAGAAAAACATAATGATTTTCCCATGAAAAAATACCTTAATAAAACATTTGATTATATGTGTGTGTGTGTGTACATTTCCTTTTATATATCATTCATATTAGTCCCTGCCTCGCCAGGGACTATAGGGTTCACCTCGCGGTCAAAATCCATTGGTTTTCGATTATTTCGATTAGTTTTTGTAACTATAAACAAAGTTTTTGGGAAAAAAATGAATATTTCTATTTTTTTGTAAATTAAAAAATAAATTTCTAATTTATAGAAATATTATTTCTAATTTTCCATTGGTTGAGTGAGCCTTGATGTGACATAATTACCCTAGTGGAGGGCATTTTATTTTCAGTGTGTGTCAGTGCTTGAAAAATAATTAACAAAAAAAAATCCTAATTTTGTGAGTGGTCATTTTGTTGGTGAGTATTCTGGTAATGACACTATTATGCTTCTACTCTACCTAATGATGTCAAATCTAATAGGGTCACTTGCATAAGTGAAGGGGTGGTGGGGTGGGCGGTTGAAAATATCTTCATAATGTTGATACATTGTGTGGAGTGTGGAGGTGTGGAGGAAGAAATGAGTGGGTGGGGAGGAGGCTGAAAAAATATTCCTTCACACCTCTGCACTTTGCACAATATATAAACGTTTGTTCTCGAGTATAAGTAATTACTTGTAGACTCCTCTGGGAATATATTCCACTGTTATGCTACTGTTCTTCCAAATTATTCCATAACTAACGGGGTCACTTGAGTAAGCAAAGGGGTGGTGGGCTGGGCGATTGAACAAATCTTCATAGTGTTGATACCTTTGTGGAGTGTGGAGGAAGAAATGAGAGAGTAAGGAGGAGGCTGAAAAAATATTCCTTCACACCTAGGTACTTTGCACAATATATAAATTTTTGTTGTCAGGTATAAATAATTACTCAGAGACCCATTTAGGAATATATTTGTAAACCAACATTTTATGCTCACACTCTGCGCAAGAGCCCAACATGTAGACGAAAAATGGTTTTATTGGCATAGGTGAGAATAAGATTGTCGTCTTTCCGGAGCATAAGAGAAGATTCCCAATCATTTCAGTGGGCTAGCATACAACATATGGTCCTTGCCCCCAGGGAATTTTCTCTAGGGAGAGATTTTTCTTTCTTTTAGGGAAGACAACTCCGTGATCCCCAATCCCTGCATGGAATTGATCTTGGGAATTGAACTATTGCCAACTAAAACAATTAGAGAAAAAAATAAAGGCCAAAAGGCCAAATGGATTTGTGAGTTCTAATTTCCGTGGTTGGATTGCAAGGTAGTTGAAATATATCAACTGCAACTAGGTTGTTAGCAGAAAAATAATTTTACTCACATACTCAGATGAAGGTAACTATGTGAATATGTAATTTTACTAATTTCATACAGCGATTTATGGGCTTTAGAAAATCCACATTGCTGAAAATATTGCTTGAAATGGAGCAATTTGTCTAGGATACCTAACTCTAGGATACCCAATCCTAGAGTGGGCTTTTTCTAATGAGTGTTATTACCTCTTACTTGTTTGCTCTTCCTTCTTTACGAATTTTCATTATAACGATTTTCAACACCTACTAAGCTTCATTGATAATAGATTTCAAAATCTCCTTGTGCATTGGTCAAGGTTAACATAATTGATCTGAAGGGCCTAAGCCAAAGCCGAAGCCGAAGCCGAAGCTGAAGACAACTTTGGCGAGCGTATGTGCAGGGATATGGAGCCGAAACCACAAAAAAATGGAGGTCGATAGATGGAAACTGCATGATACATGAAGGCCACGTACCTTATCCTGAGGCCACCACCTATAGACCATTTGTTTTTCTCTCGCCTTTCATGAATATGCGACACCTATCACTACAACCAACCCCTGTGTCACCTCGCTATTGGATGTGTCATATCCTACCATGCGCATCCAATGCCTATGAATAGGTAACTGTGTTAGAATTTTCATTTTTTTCGGAAGGTCCCTACCCCAGAGGGACGTCATAGTTTTCATATCGGCCTTATTTCTCACTGAGACCTCACTACCCAATGTCCCCTGGTTTTTCTGGACTCAAGTCTCATCTAATGTCTGATAAAACTTTTGGGTTGCCTTCATATTCTGGGTTCCAGAGAAGTGAACTGGAATGTTACTGATTTTGCTCGGGGTAACGGTGTTAGAATTTTCTTTTTTTTTAATCAGAAGGCCCTTGCCCCGGAGGGATGTCAAAGTTTTCATCTCAGCCTCATTGCTCCATGAGACCTCACTACACAATGTCCCCTTGTATTTCTGGACCTAAGTCTCATCTTCTGTCTGACAAAACTTTGGGTCATCTTCACATTCTGGATTTCAGAGAAGGGAACTGGAACATTGTTGTTTTCACTTGGGAGGCTCGTGTTCAATTCGGCGGAGGCTCGGCTCAGGTGACCATGAAGTCTTCCAATGAGGTAAGGAGGCTAACCTGAACCATATTCATCCTTTTTTAACGATAAGTTTTATGAATACAGGGAAATTCAGTTCCCTATTTTCAAATATCTCCTGGCTACTATATTATGGACTCCTGAATGTTTTTTGCATGAATCATTAGATAATGTTTAAGGGTGTTGTATTCCTCTTATGAATTTGATTTTTTAGAGGCTGAAGTCCCCGACGTAGAAGTAGAAAATGTCCACTATTGACCTCAATAGTTTTTTGGAGGGTTTTCTCTCTTTCTTACTAAGGGTTTCTAGTAAATGCACCTACGTCCCATCCAACATCTGCATTATCTCTAGACCATGCATTGACTTTAGTTTCAAAATTGGACAATGGTGGTACAATTGTAAGGGATGCATCTGCTGCTGCATAAACTTTCCATAATTTATCTCAAAGACTGTAGTTTCCCGGAATATAGTTTTGAAATTCTCAGCCTTCCGAGTGTCGTGTGTTCGCTCTCTCCTGTCACATGGTTATTCTAGGCCGGAAAACTTTCCCGACTTGCACTTCTATTTTCCTGGGCCGGATTTTGCATTGGATTGGGATTCAAATTTTCTGGGTTTTAGTGAATATTGTACCTTAGAAGATCACGTTAGACCTATATGGTTAGTAGCAGCTGCCGTTTTTTGAATTTCCTCATTTGTGACTTATCTTTCCCATGTGAACGTCACCGCCTTTTATTGCCTGAAGACATTTGTCTACATTGGAACTCGTTTTTCTCCTGGAAAGTGTGTTTACCAAATTCTCGAGGCTTCATTTGTCAGTTTTCACGTTATGTGAGACTTTCCCTCCCTCTCTAGGCCATAAATTCTTTGGGTGTTATGTTCAGTAGGTGTCAGTTTCTATTAATAACCCGATCTGGAAAGAATCAGAGTTGGACTTCAATCCACCAACCAAGTCGGGGGGTGGGACTTTTGAGGCATGGACTTTTCCTCGGATGCATCGACCACGGAGACTATGATACGTGCCACTATTCAGGCCGAGGCCTGCTAAGGTGCTGCTATCCTGTTAAGTGATTGGCAATCCACGCTGGCAGAAGTGGTAGTTCGACCCTCTCTTCCAACCGATGATCTGGGCGGTGATGACCTGCCACAAGCAAAGAAAGTGCGGGAAGGTAGCCAAAATGATTATATATGGAGAGAAAACATAGACGGTGATACATTGACTAGTTGTAAAAAAAACCTGAAACCTGTCAAAACCATTCCACTGCCCATGACAATTAAAATTGACAGTATCTACCTGACTGACTGCATTACGAGTCTTTAGGAAAATGCCCTGGTGGGTCAATGGCATTTTCCAGAGATGGATGATGCCAAGATGTGAAAGTGGCTTGGACTTCAATGGAAACCACTGCTGGGTTATATTCCTATAATAGCAAAACTCATGAAAGACTGGTACTATTTTCATTTTTTGAGTGCTGGAGATCTGGATATTATTCAGAATCTCTCATGGATGTATGGAAAGTGTTTTCTTGCGCTTTACAAGTGGTACATTGGTTACAATCCATTGAATAACACTCCTTCAAATATCTTCATATGGGTCAAGCTTCCTGGCCTTCCTCTTGAATTGTGGTCAAAGGAAACCCTAACCGAAATAGGAAACGCTATAGGAAGATGTGTCTATGTTGATCCAAAATGTCTCCGAGAAAAAGACAAGCCTGTGGCATGGACCCTTGATCCGGATTTAAACAGGAACGCAACAAATTACAGAGATAACCATATACACAAATATGCAGCGGAAATAATACTTCATTTTATTAATGGAAAATACTAAAATATGCTTACAATCAGAAATGGAAATAAACTAGCTAGGGC
>APFE030366473.1:51179-62055 GCA_000404065.3 Pinus taeda
GCCCTCAAAGTACTCAGTACAATCCATGAAATGTGAATGAAATGAGTCGATGTCGAACACGTCACGGAATCCGTTGATCGAAGGTCAATGATGCAACCTGTCGTCAAAGGCGAGAAACCTGCCATTGAGGCATGCAGATTCCAAGGTACTGACAATTTCTAGATCATCTTTCTAGATAATGTGTTGGAGTTGATAGAAAGCGATCCGTCATGGGCAAGTCCATAACACGAAATCATAGATCAAGTCTGAAGAAATATATCTAGCAAGAACTAACTCAGGGATGGTCAATGATGGATGACAAATATTTTGCAAGTGAATGGTTTATTTGCACAGACCTCTTGAACATGTAACGACACAGTAGATGGTTTGGTGACAGTTGACCCAAAGTTAATGCCCGGAAACTAGTTGAAGACTTTCAAAGTGGTTTGATTAATTGTTAGGTAAAGGATTTCCCAACCCAGGTGGATAAAAGTGTCATGTTCAAGAGTGATGGAAAGTTTTTCAAACACAAAGTACAACAAACGGGTTCATTTTTCTCATTTTCCCCAACCATTTCTGGCAAGTACCTCTTTATTTTTGACAAGCTTGAGGAGGATAACATTTGCTTGGTTATAAGCTCATCCTTCGGATCAGTCCAACTTAGTTTAGATTCGAACCATAAGAAGGAGTGGTCCGTTCCTATTTGTAATTGAACAGGTCCTTTACTGTGAAATTTTAACGAGTCCAGTATAGGAGAAGCTCAGTGTTTTTCAATTTTAGGGAGTTAGAAGAAAAACTTAAGAAAACTCCACGGTTGTCCTTTTTTTGTAAATTTGTTTCTCCCAAGCCCGAAAAAGTATAAAATAATACTTGAGAGAACTGCTTGATCATTACGACCAAGGAGTACTTTTCATGTTTAGTGTTTTCAATCTGAAAAAGTAAAAAAGTGATTGAAAACATGTCGTTTTATTACCAATATCGAACTTGAAACGACAAAAGTCCGGCAACCTTTTCATGTTTGTACGGTCGAAAAGAGCTGTAAAAGACCGTCTTTATAATTCCGTTTTAATGAGTATACAAAGAAACACTCGGCAATCTTTTCATTTTTTACGAGTCCGAAAAGAGCTTAAAGAGGACTCCTATGTGTTTTTGGTCGAAAACGATTAATTTCACCTGAAACCCCAATATTCTGCACAAAAACTGCAAACATTACTCATATCTGTTTAAAAAATAATAAAAAAGCACCAAAATGACCTTTTCAAAGTAATAAATAAATAAATTTTAATTTATTTACTCAAAAAATCTTATAAAAAGGACTTTTACAAGTTCATTTTTACCGTTTACCTTTGGAGTAAAAAGTAAGAGCTTTTGGTAAAAAACTTCCCATGGAGATTGTGCAAAATACGACTGCTGGAATTCAGAACCATCTTCTCCAGGTAATCCGCAATGTCCTTGACTTGCAGTTCATTTGTTTCAAATTTCGTTTTAGGGTTTAGATTTTAATTTTTGGAGGAAATTTAGGGCAAAAAATTGCCCGTGGTGGTTGCGCACGGGCGCCATGTGGCCCCTGCGCACCCCGACTTTTCTGTACACAGAGAAAAGTCAGGGTGCCGCACCTCATCTTAAGGAGAAGTGCACACCTACGTACTGTCTATAAAAGGTGGAGTGCGAACCCCACGGAATGCAGATTTTTAGCCCTAGGTTTTCCATTTTTGACCCATAGAAGTTTAGAATGAAATTTCTAATCCACCTATTTTGCATTGTAGGTACACAATATGCTTGTTTGGCAGGAAAGAGAGCATGAGGACATTGATCAGGCTACATTGCTCCATCCGCCTTCATTACAGGCATTGAGAGAATGTGGGCTTTTAAAATTTTGGACCATACCTGGCATAAGGGCATAGGTAGACTTTTTGCAGTGGATGGTAAACAGATGGAGCATTCAGGACCAGTGCTTCATTATTGGCGGAAACCGGTTCAAAATCGAGTCGGATGACATATATTTTTTGACTGGCTTTCCCAAGAGAGGCGAGGAATTATCTCTTTTTGGATCTAGGCTAGGTGGCCAATGTGTCGCTAGTCTCCGACTAGAGTTCTGTAACAACCAGGATCCGGACAAACGGACAGATGTGAAAACGATCTCACATCCTAAACTGAAGGTTATTTCTTTTACTGTTACTAGAGTCTGCGGGAGCGCAACACTGCCTCTAGCTACAGGCTCCCAGATGCGCATGGCGTTGGACTGCTTCCGAGGCACCATTTTCAACTGGTGTGATGCTGTATTGGCCAATGTGAAGGGCCAATTGACTAGGGCGAAGCAAGGGCAACTAAAGAACTTTGGTTATGGTTACTTAGTTGTCATATTTTCCCTAGAGAGGGTACCGATGCTGGTTCCACAGCAGCTCATAGTTGAGGGTGGACTTCCTCGAGATCCTCGAGTTATGCGATGGGTCGCAGTTATGGCCCGTCATCGAGATAAGGGTTCTGAGATCGTTCGATTCACCCCAAAGTACTTCTGTTGGTTAGAGAACCAACTTTTTATTATTCAAGATTTTCCATACGCTGGGATGGATTATCGCGGCTATCCCGACATGACTCTTCCACCAGGAGAGCAATGGGATGACAGAGGTAAAAATTGTTTTTCAACATTTTAATTTTATATGTATGTTTTTGTATTTTTAACAATCGTCCAAAAACTAATAGTAAAAGTTTTTAAATGCAGATGTGGGTCCGCGATGACCAGCCGCTCTCCAGCCCTATGATCGGAGACAACCAGCTGCCGCGGCACCAGCCCCATAGGACCAGACAACAGAGTCTTTGGATGAGTTGGAGAGCCATCTAGAGCGCTTGACTGCAAACATTCCAGAGACCAGCATAGATGACATTCCACTTCGGCTTCAGCGTTATGTGATTGGGGTCCCAGGACCTTTTAGGAGATTCCTTTGTAGGGTGGCCCGAGCAAAAGTGTCTTATCGAGATCATCACCAGTGATAGGATGATTGCTTTGTAGACCCATTTTTGATATGACTTTTGATACTATTATTTTTGCCGATCATAAGGTGTTTTTCAACCTATGATCGAGGACGATGTATATTTTGACACACTCTTATGCTATACTATGCTATTACTATGGTTATCTTGCAAAACATGTTTATGAGATGTTTTTAAATTTACTGTTTGATTCAATGCAAATTTCTATTTAACATTCGAGAAGCAATTGCATCTGCTAATGTATTTAAATATCTTGGAATGTGTTGATATGCTATGTAATCAAATTCTCATTCCAAGAGACGGACTCTAAAAAATAATCGTAATAATACTGGATTTATAATGTCATAAACTCGATTAAGCTGTAACACAACGAGTTTTGAATCTAAATTAACAATCAAACTTCGAATCCCAAATGAGATGGATTCAGATAATAATTCAATCACTGCACTGTATTCTGCAATGTTGTTTGTTGTTTGACTGAGGCTTACCCCGTCCATAGATACTAACTCGTCAGAGGGTAAATAGATAACCCAAGTTGCGGAAGAGATGTTCCATGTACTATGACAAGCGCCATCAGCGAAACCAATGTATGTTTGGAGAGGCGTCGACATCTGCAATATCAAGAGTAAAATGAAGATAAGCAGGACTAATATGAAAAACACTCACTAAAGTAAAGCACACAATTTTAATCTACGAACACACCAACGTAGAAAAAACTAATCTAATGAAATCTCCACGCTATTTGTTTAAGCATAATATCGCTTTAGATAAAGCCCATTCCTAGGTTTACCTAAAGAGACACTGTCAAAATCTTCTAGCTCATAGGCCCCTTTTGCCAGCTTCCGCTTGACAATATACGGACCATGCCACATGGGTACAAATTTTCCAGCCCCTAGCTTATTGTTTGCTTGATCGTAAAGTAAAACTAGGTCGCCTTTCGAAAAATTGCGGGGTGTAACATTTCGATCATACTGAGCTTTGATGCATTTGGGATGAGTTTCGACAGCTAATGCAGCATTGCGTCGATTCTCATCTAATTGAGCTAAGTATAATAAACGTTTTTCCTCTTCGGAAGTGGCTGGTAATAATTGCACAACAATTTGTAATGACAGGATTTCACATTCAATGGGCAATACTGCCTCTAAACCGTAAACCAGTTGAAAGGGAGTAAAACCTGTTCATGTTTTGACTGAGGTTCGGTACGCCCAAAGTGCTGAAAATAACATGTTGTGCCAATTCGACCAATGAATCCCAATGATTCAGCGGATCATGATGACGAGAACTTTGTTGACTGCTTCAACCAGACCATTTGCTTGTGGGTAATATGGATTGGAATTACCATGACGCAGGCCAAGCTGATCTGTAAGTTCGGTCATCATGATGTTTCGAAAATGACTCCCATGGTCAGTGATAATCTCTTGGGGGACACCAAACCTAGCAATTATATGATTGAAAACGAACATCGCAGCAATTTTGCCATTTGCCGAAAATGTAGGCATCGCCTCGGCCCACTTGGTAAAATAATCTACCGCAAGGATGATATACGCATGCCCCCTAGCCGAGTGAGGGTTATATGTAATAAAATCGATACCCCATTTTGCGAATGGACACATGACAATGATAGGGTGGAGAGGAGCAGGAGGAGCGCGCATCTTACGATAAAACATTTGGCAGTTGTGACATTTCTGGACGGCAATAATACAATCTTTGAATAAGGACGACCAGAAATAGCCAGCGCGTAAAATATTTTGGGCTGTGGCATACCCAGACATATGACCGCCACACGCTCCAGAGTGGAAATCATTAAGAACCTTCTTAGCCTCATCATGAGTAAGGCAACGATGGAAAATAGAATCCACCCCACGACGATAAAGTGTATCTCCAATAATAGTGTAAGGTTGGGATTGGAATAATATTTTCCGGCGTTGAGATCGTGAAATATCGGGCCGAAAAGATTGGGTTTGGAGATAGACAATGATATCTCCGTACCATGGATCAACGGTGCTGATAAGGAACAAGGATTCATCCGCAAGGGATTCTTCTGCCACATGCTCGGTATCGGCACGAGGAAAATCACACATTAGTTCCACAAAAACCAAAGACTTCTTTGACTTGGCCTTCTCGAATTCCAAATCAAACTCCTGTAGGATGACAATCCATTTGGAATACTTGCCCCCCAGTAAAAAATGACACTGGTTTTGCGTAACAAAATGTAGTGGCGAAAATGCTGAACAACTTGGACTGCAGCTAAGGCCAGTTTCTCCACATGTGAATATTTTAACTCAGTTGGAGTTAGAGTCCGACTAAGATAATATATCACATGTTCACTTTCGAATTCATCCTGTTGAACTAAAACCATCCCAATAGTGGAATGGGAAGCAATGAGGTACAAGAAGTAGTCCTGATTTTAGTTGGGAGGATGCAACAATGGCGCATGGGTCAACGCATGTTTTAGAGCATAAAATGATTTGTCAACTATCTCGTCCCAAACGAATGGAGTGTTTTGCTTCAACAACCGGGTGAAACCTTTTGTAATATCGACGTAGTTAGGAATGAAACGACGTAAAAAGTTTGCTTTCCCTTGCAGGTGAAGAGTCGAAGGAGGTGGTAACTTGACAATGGCTTTGACCTTCGAAGGATCGACGCGAATGCTGGCTTTCGATACAACAAATCCCAGTAATTGACCTGTTTCGATACAGAAAACACACTTGTGCGGATTAAGTCTAATCCGATAATGCCTACATCTCATGAAGATGGCTCGTAAGTGAGTGAGATGATCGAATCTTCGTAATGAATGAGCCGGTAAATCATCGAGATAGGGCTGCACAATGTGCTTAAGGTCATGAAACGTGTAAGACATTGCCCTTTGAAAAATTGCCCCGACGTTCTTCAGTCCAAAAGGTAATTTGAAATAAGCAAAGGTCCCCCATGGACAAATGAATGCCATTTTTGGTTGATCTGCAGGTAGAATGTTAATTTGATTATAACCGGAAAAGCCATCCATAAAGGAGAATATTTCACTGTCGGCACAATCATCGATAATTTGATCGATATAGGGCGTGGGATAATTGTCCTTGGGACAAGCACGATTAATATCCCTATAGTCGATGCATATTCTTATTGTCCCTTGTTTTTTATTAACTGGAACAATATTCGATACCCAATCCGTTAAAGGAATTGGATAAATGAAACCTGCTTTAAGTAATTTTTGAACTTCAGTTTTGATGGCAGCAGCTTTTCGTGGGTGTATTTGACGCAACCGTTACCGGACGGGTTTAGCATCCGGGTAGGTTTTGATTTCATGAACAACGATTGAAGGATCGATTCCTGGCATTTCCTCATAGGACCTGGAAAACACGTTGTGGAATTCTTGAAATAGGGATTTATATGTGTTGACTTCAGTGTCTATACAAGAAGCACCTATGTGAATGTTTTCAACAATCCCAGGTTTGACTGAAATGTCAATAGGAACCGTGCGAGAAATATTGGCTAGATTTTGTTCAGAATCAGGATGTTTCAGTGGATTCTGCGGTTCTTTGACATATTCAACGGTGAAAATGGATGAAAAATCATTTTCAAAATGATCAATCTCGGGTAAAAACGAAGACCTATGATGAAGATCTTCCCATGGTAAGGCATCAACGGATAACAATTCCCAAATTTGTTCATTAGTGTGAATGGTTTCTGAAAAAGTTGTTGACTCCGAGGTTGAAATTGAAAGTTATTTCCCATTGATCTCATTCACTAGATCAGGGTTGGTTGAATTTAGGTCGGAAAACGACTGTACTGCCTAATAAGCAACTTCAAAGGGAATCAAAGGCATAGTATCACCAAGAGAGTCCACCTCGGATTTGAATGGAACGACCCAAGGATCGTCAAGAAAAATGGATTCTGACGAAATCATATGAATGGTTGCGAAAGGAGATAGTACGCTGGGAGGAGGAAAGGAAAAAGTTCTGAGTAAACCCGAATCTTTAACTAATCCTACTCCAACATCCTTATAAGGGATAGCGGTTTTTCCAACATGTTGAATACTCTCAGCAGAGGATGGATCAGACGAGAAATAAGTTAACTGATCTATTGTTACAATCTTTCCGTTATGTGGGAACTTAATAAGCCGAAAGACTGAGTAAACAACAACAGTCATGGCGTAAGACCAACTACGACCCAAAAGAAGGTTGTAATCTAGAGGGGCATCAACCACCTCCACATCTATATTAACGATTTTTCCTTCAACCCCTATAGGAAAGTCCTGTAGAATGCCATAAGGATGAAACCCTCGGCCATCAAAGGCCTTTAGAATTGTTGGGGATTGATTAAGCGTAGGAGAACCAAGGGTTTTCGAACACTGTATCGACATAATACATGTGGAAGCTCCCTCATCAATCACAGTCCTAAAACAAGGTCTGTTTTTTACTAACACTGGAATCTGGAAAGCCATTTGATGAGGAAGGCGAGGTGTACTATTTTCTAAGTCAAAGACTATGAGGTTGGAGTCTTGAAGATCAATAGCTCCTATAGCCAATAGTAGCATTTTTCGCTGTGCTGGACATGATTGCAACACTTCCAAAGCTGACATTGCTAAAGGTGAAACAACTAAATCTTCAACAATGTTATAGTTTTGAGTGGCTCTCGCATGAGGATTGAAAGCTAACTTTCGAAGTATACCCTTAGCAGGTGGTTTGATTACTAAATCGGGATTAGGTTTCTCGATCTGTAGTGGATTGAAACCGGATGGAGCTGAGGTTGATGGATTGGAATTGGAAGATTCAGCTTCCTTTCCACCAAAAGGACTTTTACTCCCGTAATCTTACGATCATGTCGCAATCCTTACATGTGACATCATCATTATGGGTTCTTCCGAGGCATTAGAGGAAGAGCCTATCATTTTACTGTCTTGATTTGGAAAAGGATCCTTCAAAACAGCGGGTGTTTGCGAACCTTTGACGATTTTCGCAACCTTGGCAAGATGCGGGCAATCCCTTGTAAAGTGCTCCTCATTGCAGATGAGACAAGGATATCGAGGTTTTCATTTCTCGTCAGTAGATTCAGTTTTCTCGGATTTCTCCTTTGAGTTCTGCTTGTTCTTCTTCTTACCTTTCTTTTTGCCGTTGGATTTTGATTTGGTCGTGGATGATTCTACGACATGAACAACAACAAAAATTTCAGGTGAAGACTCTCCCTTAGGGGAATCTGGTAAAGTTATTATGGGAGAAGAATTCTTGGAGGATTTCTTCTTACTTTTGGTATTAACAGTACTAATCATACCATCAACGGCATGAGACCCTAAGGGAGGAGCAGCTATTTGAGTTTGTTTCGGAAGGTCGGGGATTTTCTCATGCAACGTACCTGACTGAGTATAAACTAAGTCAAGGTACTGAGCTTGAGCAATTACTTGCTCTTCTATAACTACCCTTGCCTTAGCAACATCTTTAGTTATCTTGGGTAATAATGATTTCACAAACCTTTCTACCAAAATTTGGTCTGGAATAAAAAATTTCACTAAACGACTTCGACGTCGCCATTCACGAATATGATCTGAAATATAAGTAGACATCGACTACTTTAACGAAGTTAATAATTCCGTGCCATTTTCATATCGGACTGGCAGCTAAAAATGTGTAAGGAAGGAAGTAGCTAACTGACTAAAATTATAAAAGGAGCCTTGTCGCAACTCAATGTACCACTTGGCTGCAAGGCCAATCAAAGTGCGTTGAAAAAGACAAAGACGAATGGAATCATCTATAATGGAATTTGATGCACACCAGAGATGGTAAGTCATCACATGATTAGACGAATCTTCTCCATGCTTCCCCTCAAACTTAGGTATATCAATGGGCAACTTATTCGGCATTGGCAGCCAAAACGGAAGATAATTGATTGGATCGTTCGTAAGGCGCGACAAGTTAGGCAAATCTAAAGTTGCTATGAATGGTAATTGACGGTTTGGATCCCGAAAAATTGGGGTCATAAGACCAGCCCCAGGAGGAGGATATCCGGGATAGCTTGGTATTGGATTCGCATTTGGGATATTATATCCTCCTCGAAAACCAACATTAACCAGACCGTAATGGGGTTGTTGAGGTTGTTGATATGTATACCCAGGGTACGGTTGATACTGATAAGCCGAGTGCTGCACAGCGGGCCCGTATTGGTACTGCCCCTGGTACGGTTGATAAGTAAATTGTGGTTCATGTAACAACCGTACTAGGCCCAGGTTGTCTTGCAGACATAGAAACCAGAGTCTAGATTTTAGGTCCAGACTGGGGTAAAGAGGCCTGAGGAGTTGATACAGGAGTAGTAGAAACTGGAGCCGCTGATACTCCAGAAATAGGTGGGGTAGATTGAACAGAAGCTGCAGTAGTTGCAGCAGACATTTGGGACGGAGTTCGTGGTGAACTAGGCCCAGGCTGTGGAACTGCCCCAGGTGTAGCAACTTGAGTAGTAGGCTGGACAAGTTGATGGGGTGAACCAGAAACAAAAGACTATCCATATTGAGATGAAAACAATGAACTGGGTTGCGGAGTCTGTGGATCCCACACCACGTTCATTCCTTGGTATGGACCCATAACAGGTTGAACATATTGAGGACCAAAACCAGGTTGAGTGTAAGATTGATAATTATATGGTACATTTCCGGGTCCTTGAACAAATGATTGACCTGAAGGTGGTTGAAAACCTTGAGGTTGATATTGACCCTGAGGTTGATACTGACCTTGGGGTTGGTACTGACCTTGGGGTTGGTACTGACCTTGAGGCTGGTATTGACCTTGAGGTGTATGTTGATACTGGGGTTGGCCTTGAGGTACATATTGATACTGGGGTTGACCTTGAGGAACATAATGTCCCGTAGGAACATACTGTCCTTGAGGTTGCCCCCCAGGCGGTAATGGACTGCCTTAGGGTTGCCCCCTAGGTGTTATTGGAGTACCTTGCGGCTGCCCCCCAGACGGTATTGAACTACCTTGAGGTTGCGGATTAGGAGTAGTACCAGACATCATAAGAATTTCTTCAACACTTAACGGTTTAGTTCTGTTATGACCAGGAGATATGGCATAATCGATGGGTCGAGGAGAAGCTCCTGAAAACGTACTAGATACAGACTGATACCCAGGAGGAACAGAAGGACCGCGATGTAAAAAGGTTTCTTGCATCTGAGTAAACAAGGATGACTATCTCAACATATTCAAGGGAGGATAATAACCTCTGGGTGTTGGATGAAAAGGAAATCGAGGTGGTGAAGACGCGAGACCTGGATTTTCTAAGAAATTAGTCAACGAAATATACCGAGTGTCACCTCTCATGGGACTGAAGAAAATAGATTCATGCTCCCTAAGTTCAATAGTCAGTTGGTTTTCAGGGATGCTTATACCTTTGTCCGTACTTGAGCTTACAATTTCTTCAATGGAAATGAGTCCAGAAGGAAGATTTTCAGTGATAATATTTTCTACTCTGGGTGAACTAGGACCACTAGAAATAGGAGAGGCAAATCCTGAATTTGGAGTAGTAGCAATTTCAGTTTCAGGCTCAAAGATTTTAGGTTCTTTGACTACCGAGCTAGTAGGAGTGATACTACCAGTAACCTCAGAAAATGAAATCGGTTTAGAAATATGTTCTATTGCTTGCACTATATAATCAATATGTACAATCAACGAAGACTCTCCAGCCTCCGGTGATCCAACCCTACTTTCACTAGGTGTGACAAGGGCTCACAGCCCTTCCAACTGACTTGGTGTAAATTCGGGAGGCTTCCCCCGAAGTCGACGGGATTGTCTCGGTAATTCAACCATGATTAATCTAATTACTTCACACGAAAACAAAGAAAAATCTCAAGAAAAACACCTAAAGTCTCTAAAGAACCAAACAATTTGAAAAGCACACGCCAAAATCTAGGAGATCAAACCAC
>APFE030366473.1:62581-90758 GCA_000404065.3 Pinus taeda
ATACGTGAATATCTTCTATCATTCCCAATGAGGAAGGATTGATTCCCACACTGGTTCGGATATGATCTCGTGCTTCTCCTTTAAGAGGAGCTTTCCCAGAGCATAGATGTAACAATTGGATTTTCTTCCTACCACAAGATCGATTACTTGTTTGTTTAAACTATCTTGGAGAGTTAATTACTCCCTACTCCAAGGTACTAGCCTAAGCTATGTTGGTGAAAAGAGTCCTAGAAAATAAAATGATTGCTAGATTGATTTTAATTAAACGTTAATTTTATTGTTTGTTCTTTAAGTCAATCGGTGCGGAGATGAAACTTTGTGGTATGAAGACTCGACTCCAAAACACTAAAAATGCACCTAAGATGATAACAATTCTTTTTCCTTTTCAATGAATATCTAGCTAAGAGTCGAAAATGCAATGCTTGGCAAATCAAATCTTTCTCTTAACATACAATTGAAAGGAAACTTTTTGTCTTTTCCAAAGAACTTCAAAACGAGACTACTAATGAAACTTCAGAAAAGAAAATCCCTTTGCTTTTCAACAATCAACAACTACAAGAATAACCAATTCTCTTAAGAGAGATTTTAAGATTTCTAGAAAAATGCTAAAAAACTATTGAAAATGAATTTTCAACAAGCTTGTATAATTTCTACGAAAAAATCAAAACTATGAGCTAATTTTGAGATCTAAACGAAAAATGGATTGAAAAGACACTTGAAATGTTTTTGAGGACGTTCAACTTAGTGTTTCAGCTTCACTAAGGATCAATTTGTTCAGCTCAACAAACTAATCAAAAACATCCAATTATATTTTAATAGAAGAGAAAATGAAATTCAAAACTTTTAATCATGTTCAATCAAAGTTTTGCAAAAGAGACAAATGGGATCTAAGTCTCTTGACGGATAGATTCTATAAGCCAGTCAAACTCAGCAAGAAAACCAGAGAGACTAGGGTATTCTAAGGCTCTAAGGCTTCGGATCTCTGAGCTACTACAAAGACCAAGAAAAAACCAATCCAATTAATCAAAACTTCTTTGAAAATCACTCCAAACACAAATGCCAATGAAAACTAACTCAAAAGGAACTTTTGTCAAGACAAATGTAGGTCTGGGCATACACTAACAGCTATGGATAAGAACTAAACCTAACTGGGTAGATGGATTTTAGGTTTTTCAAATTATTGACAGGGGTTTGCAGGCATCCAGTAAAACCAGGTGCGGTGCCGCTCTGTGTTACACTGTAACAGTGCGGATAGGTCCGCACTGTAACAAACTCAGAGGATGCGGTCCTCTTCCAAAATTTCAAAAAATAAAAAATCAACCAGGTTCTAAGCAGTACCCAAACTCACACCAATCAAGGCAAAATCAGAAACAAAAAATCAAGTTTCTCAAGTCAAAGTAAAGACAACACAAAATCCAAACCAAACCTTCCCTAGTATGGTTGCCAATTTGTTGGCCGGATAAATCGTTCTTGCGGAAAAGACCGATCTCCCTAGTATCTAATGATATCTAGCAACAAAGAGAACAAGCAAACCTATTTCTCTCTAAACATGTTTCAATTCAATAATGAATACTATGAAGTGTAAAAGACCCTACCTCGGTCCAACGCTTGTTTGAGGCAGTTTTATCGCAACAGCTTCAAGCAGTTCCCATTCAATAAGCTGCATACACAAACAAGCACACGTCAAAGTATACCTGCGTATAACAAAACATGTTCATTATGAAGATCAAGGAGCTCATAAAACAAACCATTAGAGACAGTTCATTGAGAAAAATAAAACTTGATTGTATTAACTTAATGAATAAAAGAACTTTACAACCTTTGCCTTGATGTTGCACAAGTCCTTTCCAGAGTCCAACAGGGGTCTCCTCTACTTTGACAAGCCTCACTCACTTCCCAAATGACATGAAAGGTATGTGATCTCTCCTCTCACAAGCTCAAAAAGGAAGCCTAATTTTCAGCAACATTTACCCTCAAGAATCTTCAGCTTTCAACCTCTTCTACAACCAGCCCAATGCATGAATTTATAGTGCAAATGGAGGAAGTTGCAGGTCCACCATTGAAGGGATAATTTCCTCCTTCAATGGGATAGACACCTCATATCATAGAGTTAGCTCCCTTAGTTATGGAATGGATGAACCAAGGTGGAGCGGACTTGCCAGCGTAATATTCCTTCTAGAAGTGTCTAAAAGTGACCCAAGATAAGTTTTTAAGAATGAACTCACGCCTTTTTAACTTTTATAGGGGTTCGCACCCATCACTCAATATACAAAGTGGTCAGGTTCATAGGAAACATGACCATTAGGTGCGGCACCGTAGGCAATACTAGGAGAAAGTGCAAAACCAGGATTTGAGACATTTTTAAGGTCTTTCTCCCATTTTCAAGGCTTGACATGAAGAGTTGAGGTTTAAGACTTGCAAAAGAGGGATGTATGAGTATTGAGGACTCACACAAACTGTAGAAAGTCATGGTGACAATTTTTGTGTAACACCCCCTGTGTGGAAAAGAAAACAACAAGTGGGAGAATTTTGGGTGTGTGTTATATTCTTTCCACTACTAGTTGCACGCGCGGGGGGTGGTGGGAGGGGGGGGGGGGTTTCAAGGGGACAGTAGCCCCCCTGCATGGGGTCTGAGGCAACGAGATTTTTTTTATACTCTATATTAGGTGGGTGGACCTACCTATGGTTTTTTGCATGGATTTTTCACATGTTTTTGGGCATGATGGTTTTCTTCCCATGGTATTTTGTAGATCTAGTCAAGGGAACTACAATTATGTTCTAATCCAAGGTTAATGAATTGGCGTTTATGAATGCTTTGGCATGTATATATATGTAATGTAACATTGAAAGGAACATAATGAAAAATCAATTTGGTAGTCCCAATTTTGGGATCCATGGGAAAATCTCTATGTATATTTGTTATATGTTTTATGTTCTCGTCGTTGTTTATTTTCTATTTTTAGAATTTGTGTGCATGTAACTTTTGTACAGGGTTAAAACCTACAACAATTATATATGTATGTATGTATGTATATAATATATATATATATTTATTTATATATAGTTGAGTGGTTCATTTTCTATCATTCCTTTGATGGCTAAAAATGAAAGACTGGATCAACGGTGGGCAGGGATCGACTCCTCTATGTTGCTGTTACAGGGAGGAGTTCCCACCGATATCTCCACCGTCTAAATTTTTTGCCTATCCAATGACCTTTGTGGCAATGGGACCTCCCCCCACCTTTCCGACATCACAGGGGACAAGGTCCCCTAGTGTTATTCACCATCGATTTCTTGGTTAATTGTCTTTGTTCGCCCATTACGGCTTCCTCTTAAGGTTATATGCTTAGGGTTGTATGGGTTATAGGGAAAACATATCGTACATGATAGGCTATATGACTAGGCGACTCGGGCCAAGCCCCTACCCATTGTCACGACACACAAATACATATTTTACACATGCCATATATATATAGATGTCTTGTCACACTTGTACATGTCCCATAACCTGCCTTACCACAACGCAACAACTGGTTCATATTTATATATATACATCCTATGACCCATTGCAGAGCAACCCTTACATGTATCTTATATTACATGAGCTTATATATAAACATATATCAAACTACACCCCAAATTATGGTGGGCATAGTTCCACAGGACCCCAGGTTAGATGTCAGACCACTCTTCCACCAGCCACTACCATTCCCACCCCCTTGATCTCGACCCCGATCTTCTAACCCTTCAGCACAACCATAAGTTCAGCCCGACCTCTGTCCCCTTGCTATGGCCGTAAATTTGACCACAACCTCCAACCTTGGTCATAAAACGTGGTTATGCGACAAATATATGTATATATATATAATACATGAATGCATATATGAAGTATGTATAAACTATAAGCCAAAGTTTCATGTTGTCTCTCCTGTGCAAGGGATGACCTCTCGGCACTGACTTATGTGCACAATAATGTTACGAGACCACTGTAAAATGAACGCATTTCCCATGGCCCTAAATATCACAATTTTAGTATGAATTTAACCATGACCAATATGTATATACATATACGAGACATTAATTCCAAATTTGGACAATCCAATGCTTAAACAAGTAAGCACACACATATGTATGTTTCCAGTAGATCACATGTATCCTCCTCGCTTTTCAAATATGATTTGAAACTTCCAGATAATATTGTATATTTTTTTGGTGAAGCATATACACCTTGTCATGCCCATTTATATCCTTGATCAGCCAATGTTGCAAATGGGACTCATGCCTCCTACATGCCCATGATGGTCTTATATCATTGTTGTCTTTGCTCATGTATTGAGATTGGAATTCAATCAATTTTACATGGATTTTCATATATTTAATGAGTATTTTCTCATACCAACACACCATTTATTTCACGAGTGCACCCAGAATTCACATAAGGGTATTGAATTTGTGCACATAGTACATGTTTTTGTATATACATACATACATATATATAACTTCTACATAAAGAAAATTAATGTGAAACCTCAGTAACAAGAACCATGTAGTGGAGTACATATCCATGAGGAAACTATTATCATCAGGTATGTATCGCTCATATAACTAGCATGATAAGTCCAAAGTGTTGGAAACACAATAAGAACTATAGAAAATCAAATCAACAAAGCACATGGGACAATCTCATCAACAACTTAGAAAAGCAAGACTCATTTAAGCTTGGGTTTTGAAAAATTAGAAATTTCAGCCCAAGGACCTGCGCATACTTCACTGAAGTATTTAGAGAGGCTACCATATGAAATAGACAACCAACAGGACCAAGGAGTGAATATTCTCCATTATCCTCCCTAGGAATATGAATAGTGCTAATAATAACCTGCACTCAAAATAAAGATTATGCCATTGTAAATATGAGAACATTTCGTTGTTGGTTATACCTGGAAGGTAACCAATATACACATTGTTGACATAAGATTCCAGTTGGACACCATATCTGTGACCATTTCCTCAACATGGGTTGATTACATTAGTCCAACACCTTTTAAGAGCAATATCAACATTAAATATGTTAGTTGTGTAAACAATTATAATACATATTGTATCTCATACAACAATGTCACCCTTTCAAATTAGAAATGTAAAAATATCCTCATTGTGGATAAGGAACATAAGAAACACTTAGTTTGTATACTTTTGGGTAACTGCATCAGGGACAATGTGTAGAAATTATGGTGTAGATTTTTAATTGCTCATGAAGTTCTAATCAAACTCACAAGACATAGACCCTCTCTACTACTCTGTGGAATTCAATTCACAATTTAGAACATCAATCACAAACATGCAATGAGAAATAACACACATACACATAGTATTTTTCTAGGGGAAAGTAATCTGCTAAAAAAACCAATGCTTGCTTGCATTAATCTGATGAATAGAGATGTATTACAATTACTTTTCTCAATTGAGCACAACCCACAAGTGAATAACCTATCTTTCTGCTCACTGAGAATCTTTGACCTAGACTTAGTCAATTTATGCCTATGATTGAGCCCCTATTTCCTTGCGTGTTTCGTTGAGAAATTAGGCCCCTATTATTTAAGAAATTCCTCAAGTTGATTGTGCAATTCCCAAGTTTGATCATTTGACTACATGCAACACCTATACACTCAAAACTAGTCTACAACTGATGTTACACTGCCTTGGAATATCCACGATAGTTGGGGAACTCAAATTCTCTGCATGCACTAGCTATTTTTGGTTGATTGATTAGTTAACTAGATGATCACTGAGTTAGACTGAAGTCCCAATACACAACTGAACTTCCACTAGTTCCTTGAATATTTGGAACTAGTTTAACTGAAAACAACTTTAAATAATTGACCATGATTGCTACAAATTAGAAATCACACATGCTTAATTTAACTCCAAGCCCTCTAACTCAAATTTACGGAGTAAACTGGGTGACACAAGCCATGTCACACAAGTTAACTACATCCAAGTTGTTTTTTGATGTGGAAATTTGAATTTTCTCAAGTTAATTATGGCAAAATCAAAATGAGAATTTCTTGCTGCATTTTTTAACACAACGACTCTCCACCTAGCCATAGATATTTGCAGCAAAATTCTCACTTGCAGTTGTCACCCTTGAGCCATATTTCAAATACTAAGGGCATTTTTCTTAGGGATATCACTCAGATACCAGTTGCACCAGGGACTCTAGAGGTTCTCTCACCTCCACCCACGAACTAATTCCAGTCAAATAAAGTCCACAGGGAGTCCATAGACCAACTATCTCCACCCTTTATATTCCAACATTATGGTTCCACCTATCTTGAGGATTCCATAACCAACTATAAAACCTGGCTCCAACAAAGAAGTATCCAGAAATCCTCCATGAATTTCCATGGATAATTCCTCCACCCTAGGCATCGGGAACTTACGGAAAATTGATTTCCTTCCATTGGTTATCAGGGGATTCGAGAGGCAAGTAATCCCTCACCTGAAGGTAATTTCCTCTAAATCCTTGTCAAACAAAACGTCATATCACATCTCCCAACATTCTTGTTGACCATTCAATTTTTATTCTGTCATCTCAGTGACTTCCTGCACTATTCATTTTCCCATTCTCCCCTACTTCCTATTTTTCATTCTATTATCTCTTTGTTTGTTGCACTACCTTAGTAGCTCGTGTCATCCTGTTTCACTATTCCAGCGACTCCCTCCCATTCTCTCTCTCTCTCTATTGCGCAATTCCTCTTGCATTCCTTTTTTTTCCTAATCAAATCCCCTACTCTCACCTAGTTTGAATGGAATCTCTCCACTCTCCTACGTTGTCTCTCTTTGAGTGAGCCTCCCCAGTGGTTTAAATACCCTCTAGATGGTGACTTATGGTTTCCACAGTATTTTCAACCAATAGCAAGCGTGCCACCTATCTGGCTATCCCCTAGATTATTTTGGTTGGTTAGCTTATTGAAATGGGTGGCTTGCACACTTCCCAGCTAATAGTCTACCCCTTTTTCCTCTTTATTTCTTGTCCTTTTTGCCTTGTAGATTTTCCCAATACAACATATTGGCTCTTGTCCTGTTGTTCAATTCCATAAATATAAAGAACCCGGTCCATTAAAAATTCCAACCAACCCTTAATGGTTGTCAATACAACTCATATTTTTCTTGTAGCAAGTAAGCCTAAGCATCCCAAGAAAGTAAACTCCCCAATCCCTGGAATTGGTGTCCCTTACAAATCCATTTTTTTTTTTAATAATTAAAATACATAACATGTTTACAAGGCATTCACATGTGGAATATAACCAGGGTTGTCACACTGATAAAAAAATTGTGTAACGTTTTCAAATGTTTGTAAATTTTTTTTGTTAAATTTGTTTTTTTTGAAATTAAAAAAAATTGATTTTTTTTTTTTTTTAATGAGCAAACTATTTTATGATTGGTTACATAGTTTGATTGGACTAAATACCAGTGGTTGGATTTGAAATTTGTTTAAAAAATAACAATAAAAAGTGAAGTCAATTTTAAAAATAAAACAATCCCTATATTGATTGATGGTATTGAATATTGATTGTGCACCCATCAAATCATTAAGACAAATCAGAGTTTGGGAGAGAGATTTTGATTTAAAGGTATGTCATGTTGAAGATATTTTATTTATCTATATTTTCCCTTGTAATTCATTAATGCCAATTTTTCTAGAGCAATGATCATTTCCTTGTATTCTTTTGGCTTTGCACTATTTTTTCCAGTGTCTCGTGCTTTTTTCCTAATACATTTTCCTCTTATAGGTATAATACCTCAACATCTTTAAGCTTCCATCCATAATTTATCAATAGATGTTGATTTTGAAGAATTTGCGTTCCTTCAAATTTTCCATAGGCCTTTGTAGATCTACTGTGTTATATTTACCTTATAATGGCTAGCACTCTTTCATCGTTTTCGTTTAATAGTTTTTTGTTAGCAACTGTGTAAAGTATTGACAATTTAAAGTGATTTTTCCTATTTTATATTTTAATAAATGGCTTTTGGTTGGTACATAGAAGAATTCCTGAGAGGGTTCATAGTTAACAGTTAGATTGTATTTTCTTAACTTTTGTTGGTGTACATTTATCAAATTTGATTTCAGTTAGGGTTTCTAGGAATTTTTGTCGTGCCTTTGTTTCTAGGTTGTTATTAATTTTCTCTTATCATTTCTATAGCATAAATTTCGTTATCTATGAGTTGTTAGGGTTTCTGGGGTTTTCTTCTATATTTCTATTTATAGGTATTATGTTTTTTTTTTTTTTTTTTTTTTTTTCTTTAATTTATTTATTTCAAGCCTTTATCATATATTGTAGTTATTCCCCTCGTGCATGTTTTCCTGTTAAAAAGACTTATTTTACCTTTTTAAAGTTTTCTATTCCTAGAAGTTGTTTGGTGTTGTCTATATTTGAGCCATGAATTTTAAATATCATGTAGGGTAGAGAGGAGACTTTCATTTTCTAGTGGAACTCAATATTGTTCATTTCTTTATGTTTTATATTATCTTAGCTTTTATATGATGTCTCTCTTGTTCCCACTAGTGTGTGCTTTGAAAATGAAATTGCATTGTGATTAATTTTAGGTATATCGTGGAGGTGGATCGAGTTGTATGAGTAGATAAATCAATTCAATTGTGATGGTTATGAAGTAAGTTTCCCAATATCATAGCTTTATATGGTAGGAGAACATTATGTTTAGGGTTTTATTGTCATAAATGGTGATTTATGAAGTTTTATTGAGGTTTTGTTGATGATTTTAATGTTTGTCCATTGTTGTTTCTAAATAATTTATGTGGTATGTTTTTGGGCCCTATTTTCATCCACCTTAAGATACTATATTTCAAGAGTTATAGTGTACAATGTATTGTCTATGGTTTTATCCCTTTGTTTTTTTTTTTACTAGTCTATAATTTTTTATATCCTTTTCAGGAGATGTCTTTGGCATTCCTATGTTTCCATTGTTGTCTAATGCACCTTTTTTGAGTCCTATCACCTAATTTTTTCATTTGTAGAAATTCAGATAACTTTTTCCCTTTCTTCCATTCTTTGTATCATCTTTATACACAAACAATTTTTTGTGCTCCTAAATAGCATGTTTATTTGATACTTTTTCTTTGTCTTATCTCTTTCCAACATTTGCAGGATAGAAATTTATCGCTTCAGTGATGCAAAGTGATGAGTCCCATCAATAGGTCCATTTTGAAGATTAATATTCCATCCTCCAGCCTTAAAACTATCCTTCTCTTGCATTAATTCACATTTATTGTTATATTATGCTTAGTAAGATGAGTAAAAGATAGTTTGTCAAGTATGTGGACTAATGTGGTTTCATTGTAAGAAAATGAAGTATTTTTTAGGCTATTACTATGTAGGGGCTCAATGGAGATAACTAGGAGAGAATCTAGGGGGTTCTTCCACCTCCTTAACTCCCTAAAATCAGCTTGGGATCACGATATACTCTCTCACTAGTTCGATTTCATTGGCAACCTAGTGAATCCTAGTCCAAGTGAATATCAAGAAGGACAAGATCCACCATTTTCAAGATCAAGGAGGGAACCATTCCTATTTTCAAGGGAGTCACTTCAGCTTCCCTTTTGTATAAATAAACTAGAGGCAGAGCTCATTAGGATTCAAATTTTTTGTTCAGCTAGGTGTAGCTATTGAGCTCCAAGCTTGATATTGTGATTTTCAACTTGAAATTTTTATAATGAGAAGTTGGATTTTAAGTTGCATATGAGTTAGTTTCAGAGGGCTAAGACCTTTGGGTTTTGAGCCCAACCCACAGGCTTTGGTCCCTTTTCTTGTACTTATGTTTCTTCTTTATTCCAAGCAGTTCATAGTTTCTTACATTTCAGTAGAAGTTAACCTATAAAATCTAGTGGTCACAACCTCTACATCACCTCTCTTGTGGGAGAATGAGTGGAAGGTATCACAAACACAACCCAAAAATATTGTGTTTATGATTTCTTGGAAATATATGTTGGCTTGTTGGGGACTGACCCAAGTCCATAGGTGATTTAGCCAAACAAATCCCGGTACTATTGGCCCTTTCGAAAACAGTCCGCGGAGCGTGGATTGAGGTCTCACTCAAAGTAGTATGGGAGGGTGCTAGAACCAGGTTTCCACATCCTGGAGATGTCTGATGAGTTCAAGTGGTCCGTGGTTCGACCCTACGCGCACTTACCTGTTCCTAGCAGCCCAAGGTGCTGACTTTGTGCAGCCCTACTTCGGGGCCGAACAACGTTATTATCCAAGTCCTTACTAGTAATCCGATATTAGTTGATTAAATTAGCTTATCTATATGCTTTTCGTTATACTTAACAATATTCACAATTCATACCAGTGCGTGCAACAAAGAAACAATATAATTGCAATTCATAACAAACAATAACCCAAGAATAGATACATGGATTAAAGATAAAACTTCTCTTTATTATTATCTTCCTTTGGTTACAGACTCAAATCTGCCCTACGCACTCACTTGCAGGGGTCCGTGCACTCAGTTGCGGACAACTAGGTCTCTGTGCACTCAGTTGCAGAGCCTTCTCCTACCCTATGACCCAAGACACACTTTTCACTTGCTATTTTATTCTACTATGCTATCTATTAGATTCCATTCCTTCAATGTCCCTTTACAACTTAGAGCCTCGCTCTATTTATACAATCCCATGGTCCACGGACCATGGGTAGGCCGACATTACATTCAAAACTTAGGGCGGACAACCCTATGACTCTAACATACATTTTGCGCTCCACGCCCGCAATTTGCAGAGTCTTTACAACCCTATCAAGTCAAAACTTGGGCTTTGAGCCCCAAAACATGTTGTGGGGGGATTCTAGCCCAACAGCCCCCCAAGACAATCATCGTGACTCACCCTTAAGTCACTCTAATGACGCGACGACCTTGGTATGGAGTCCTTCCAACTGTTCTTAAACGGTACTGATGTCTGCAGCACACTGAGCTGCTGCTTGCTGAACCTGTTGCATCCGTTCTTCTGAGACTTCTGTGTCCGGCGTGCTTCCTTGTATCTGTGCATGCATCCCCTGTATGTGCACGAGCTTTCCTTTGATATTCGCCTTGATTGTGAAGGCCTCGTCAATCCATGGCTGAGCATGTGCTTTGAGAACTGCTTCCCTATGTCGCACCGCATCCACCTGCTCCTTCAGTGCCTTAGCTTGCTGCATCCTCACAAGCCGCTGAGTGAGGACTACTATCTGCACAATTCCTTGGACACTATTGTATTGTTGTTGGAGTTCTCGCGCCTCTGTCTCCAGGCGCTGGATGTTGTGGTCCTCCTGCAAAGTTGTGAGGAACTCCAGTGCTTGTTCCAACATGTCGGTGGAGTTGCACATTGCACCTCCAATTTCTGCCAATCTTGCTGCAATAGCACTAGCGCACTATTCTCTGACTTCCGGGGGAGTGGAAGGCTGCGCCTTCAACTGCAGCTTGGCAATCTGAAGATTCAGCTCGAGCTAAACCTTTTTTGTTTCTTCCCTGGCCTCGCGGACTGCAGTTACCAATCAATGGATCCACACCTCTACCGGTAGATCTGCTGTGATGGCCAACTCTGGGACGCGTCAGTAAGCATCATTTACCATCTTCTCCAAGTGTTGATTTTGCGACACCAATTCTTCGTGCTGCAAGGTGAGTTGTTTCATGTTTATCTTATGTTCGCTAAGAACTTGAAGTGCGTGGCTCTCCTTGGCATTCCGCTTTGTCGTTATCCCATCCTGTAGCTGATACAACGTTTCTCACAGAAGGGCAGCCAAATTAAGGCCAAGGCCTTTCAACATTCGCTACGACTAGGGCCCCTTCCGGCAACACTATCATGTTTTCTATCCGTACACGCAACATACACTCTGCTATCGAGGATCCTGCTGTGAGGTGGGTAGAAAGGGTACCCACCTGAGGGGGGCATACCTGTAATTCCTACAGCTGTGCCCTAAGGGCTCCCAACACAGTCTGATGCTCCTGCATAAAATCTAGAAGCGCTTCATTTGTGACATAGCGGACCGTCTCGCCGATGTCAAGGAGATCACCTTTAGTTAAGCTGATCGAGTCAATGACCAACTTTGAGGCCTTGATCTTCTTCCTTTGTCCTAATCACTCTACGATGTTTGGCTGCTTCCACTGTGTGGACACGGCCCCTGGGTCCGCTCTCCGTTCTGCTGTTTTTGTTTCTTCTACCTCCTACCCCTGTGAGGACGTTGCTTGGTCCTCATCTACCTTTGCTGTTGCTTCCTTTACCGTTTGTGTTGCTGCTGCTTCTGCTTCCTTTTTCTGCTTTGTGGCTTTCTGTGTCGCTTCTCGTGCTGCATTTTCCTTAGCTGCTGTTGTTTCCTGCCACCTTTTTTTGGCTAATTAGGTGACACACAACTTGGAATCATCCTTTTTCTTTTGTGCTGCTGCCTTCTCCAGTTCTTCCAGATCTGGGGCGCGCCATTCTGGAGGCCATGCCTCCAAGACAGTGAAGATGGCATCGTTGGGGGCTATAAACAAGAGCTTCATTCACTACTTTGTTGTATCCTTGCCCACCCTGATGTAGACATTATGCATGTGAGCTTTAAACTCTACAAAACTCTGCAGACTATTGTACACTGCAAGTGACAGACGTGACCTCTGATTGATCCACATCTAGATGCTCATCTCCATGAGCACCCAAAAATTTTTGGTGTCGTGAATCTGTTTTGCATCCTTTGTTGTCCACAGCGAAGCGTACTTTTCAGCCTCCAGTAAGTATCTGTCAAAGTTGGGGAATTGATTGTCTTTTGGTAGCTCCCCCACTACGAGCATTATGGATAACAACAACCACATGTAGTGGAAGGTTTTACCCTGCTCCTGGGCTTCACAACATTTTGTCAAAAATTCCTCGCAGAGGAATTCAGACCAGTTAAACTAGACCCCCTCTATGCACTGCTCGGCCACTGCAACCACTGGCACCGGTTCCTCATCGGCACGACACTTCCTCATAACTTTTCTAACCAGGAGTTGGGTTGCTACATGTACCCCTTTGTCCTTGATGCTGGAGATGGCGTAGCCCCTCTTCTTCTTCTCCAGCTTGTATTTTGCTTTCATGGCTTCTACAAGGGCCAAATCACTGCCCTTTCCTTCGACGATGGTTGCGGGGTCCTTTCCTTTATAGGGGAGCCGAGAAATATGGTGAATGAGGTCTACCGTGATGAGAATAGGCTCTTCCAGCCATATATACCCGTCATGCACCAGGCATAGTAGCTGTCTGATGAGGAAAATTGTGATGGGTGTGTGGTGGAAATGTGGTATTCAAAATAAGTGTAGCAACCTGACCTTTTCCACACCACACAACCATTTCTGCGGCTCTAACATTATCACGACCCCTTGAGTATTCTGCTTCATTAGGTTCCCAGTCTCTAGGTGTGGTAGCTTCTTGCAGTTAGCGAGGTCCCAGTCTTCAAACTTCATGGTTGGCACACGACCTAGGTCCGTGCCCTCAAACACAATTCCATCTGGGAGGAGTGAGGTCTGGAGTGAACTCTTGGTTTCATCCAGATCCTTTGGCACTTTTGTTTTCCCTTTCTACGGAGGGACATACATGGGCAGATTTGTTACAGAGCGTATAGGTTGAATATCTTCCTCCATATCTTCATCTTCTTCCGCTGTGATGATAAGGGCCTGTAAATCTTCTTCTTCCTCATATGTGTCGACCATGATAGCTTTTCCTTTATTGGCCATTGATAGCTTACTATGTAGTGGGTTCCTCGGGGAAACGCGTACGGGGGCCATTGCTTGTTTATCTTTCTTGGGCCTCAATGTTTGCGGTGATTTGGGGATTTCTGTCACAACCTTGGCACCTCTGGGAACATTCTCCACCATTGTGGTCTATGCAGCCTTGCCAGTGGTTACGTCTTCAATCCCTAAACCATCTTCAGTGGCTGCCATCATAGCTAGGCTGTATTCTGTCACTTTTGAGCTTAGGGGCTCAATTATTGCTCGACTCTCAATGCTCAATGCTCTACTCAAGCGCTTAGTTCTCAAATGGCCAAGTGTTGTTCGCTGGGTAGCCCTTTGTGTTTTATAGCCCCTTTTGAATTCAAATTCGACCATTCCCCCTAATTTCGGGCCATCAATGCTTTCTTGGAGGAAAAGTTTCCCAAATATGGCCCATAAATCGCATCTTAAATGCCCGCTGCATGCTCCATTTGGCCTCAAATCGAACATCCCATTGTGAATAGTGACACCAACGGTCACTTTCTGGCCAATCCGCGCGGCAGCGCAGCACTCCGTGCATGATCGCGAACCCTGTGACGCTCTGCTTTTGTGCACATCCCCACTATCACGTAGCTTCCAAGCAAAATATTTTATAGTCCCGCGCTTCCTTTCAACTGACTGGAGGGATAAGACTATCCTTCCTGCGACTAGTCAGGGGGTTGCACCACCCATGTGGGGCTCCATCCCGTCCTCCACCACAGTTCGCGGAGAATCCCCACCATCCATAGTTGTGGTTGGCCTCACACACCTTACTACTAGCAATGCGCTACCCTGGTCATTACGTTTGGTGATATGCGGTCCAAGCCAAGGAAATAGACTAACCAATTCACGGTGATAGTGCTCAAACTTGTCAATATGATCGTTCGCACCTTGCCTTACCATCCTAGGTTCTTTGAGGAAAAATGCTTCCTTTATCTCATCCTCCAACTTCTTGACCTCTGCGTTCATCGAAGCACTTTTCTCCCTTAGCCGTACTCAATCTTTTTCAACTTTGCAAAGTCTAAGGTTTCCTTGTCAGATTTCTTCCTCGAGTCTTATGTGTTATGTTTCTTGTGGTTGTGTGATTCGTTTGTTCTGGGCTTCGCAGACTGTCGTATCTACGGGTGTTGCTATGCGCAGACTAGGCTTTGCATGCTCCATAGGAATTATAGCCCTTGCTTCACAGTTTAGCTTCATAAGTGCTTGCGCGGTCAGGGTTTTACACATGGTCCTATAAGCCCATAGCATCGCTGGTATGTGCAGGTCCTAGTCATTGTGTCTCACATGGTGGACCATGTTCAACACTTCACACACCTTGTCAAAGGTGTCTATGTGGATCATTGTTGGCACTTGGTCTTGTCCAACTTGGTTGTTCATGCCCTTGTCTTACCCGCTCCTGCTTGTTGTTCCTGTTTTCTATCGTGAGGATGGTGTGCGTTCGTGCAGGTTGCGTACCATATGCTTGTACCCATCTCGAGAGGTGGGCATGCAGGCTGTTTCTTCCATAATACCCGACTTCCATCTCTAGATGAGGCTTTCCAAACCATATAATCATCACTGTTCTACATTTGCGCCAGTTCTCAAAACTTCTTTGATGCGTACCCCACCATCTTGCAGGTGTAGCATGCAATGCCCACTTCTGAGCGTCAAAACACTGTTGTTCTGGCACTTCTATGTCAAATTTGTTTAGGAATTCATCCACCACTATCAACCCATCATGCACAGGTAGATCCCTTATCTTTGTTGTCACGCAGTGCAATGATCTTACCATCATGTTACAATTGAGCGTGGTTACCTCGTGTAACCGGTTCTGCCATCGTTCTGTTTCCTCATCCGAATCTGATGTGCAGGAGCTTTCGCACTCCCACGAAATCCTACCATCCGCTGTAGGATTTACTGAATCATGTTCTCAAGCGGTTATCTTGTAGATAGAGTCTAGCTCGTCGTCACTCTCGTTGTTATGCACTGGCTCTGTGTAGAGCAACCCTTCCACAGGGTCTAAAGGTACCACTACGTGTAGTGACTTTTTCTCAAAAATCATTTTGCGCTTCTTCAGGTTTATCACTTCATTCATATCAGTGGCCCAATCGATTCCCAGTAGCGTGGGATAAGGATTACTATCATTGACAATATCTATCACTTCGAAATCTACAAGCACGCTTGCACCTTCAATGTCTACCATTATTCCCTGCAATCTTCCCATCGGTAGGATCTTCTGCTGGTTCACCATTCACAATTGAATAGGGGACCATTGCAACGCGGGGCTACCCATGTGCTCCCATGTTTGCTTTGGAAGTATGTTCGCATCCGATCCTAGATCTTGAATAACTTGATCCATTTCATATTCCTTGATTTGCGCAGTCAATCTCATCTCCCTTCCTGTTTGCTTTGTGTGCTTCCCGAGCTTTTAGACTATGTATGGTTCCCCTAATCCAACACTTCTAGTGATGAGTTCTAGCAGTCCCTTCACCGCTTTGCTGTCGTGCAACAACTTCTTGCATGTCTCCAGAAAGGTAGTGAGCATTGAAGGATCCATCTTCGGTTCTACATGATCCTTACTACCTAAAGTGGAGGCCTTCGTGAAGCTCTTCTTAGCTTCCATGAATGTCTCCTTTGCACGCTCTAAATCAAATTCAGGTTCCTTTGTGGGAGCCTTGCGAATCCACGCACTTTCTGCAAGTTGCTTACCCTTGTCATCTCCTGCCATAATATCACTTCAGAGCACAATATTTACATTCGGGTCCTCTTCACGTGGCTCAGATCTCATCATTTGCAGATTTTGAGTTGGAGGAGGCTAGAGTATTCCTTTATCGTGCAACCTTGCTATCAATGTAGGGCAGTCCTTCGTTTCATGATCAAACTGAGTATAATATAAACATGATTCTCTCATTGGATTTGTACAATCGTGGATATAATGCCCTGGCCCTTCGCAATTGTAACAAACCAACTGTCTGCGACCCCTTCCTGGTCCCATTTCACCTTGACCTCATCTGCATCCCTGGAATCCAGTGCACTCAATTCCTGCATTTTGATCGAGGGCTCACGTTTCGGTCTGAACTTTATAGGCAGGAGTCTGATCCATCATTAGTTCATAACTTCTACAAGTGCGTTCATCATGGCCTACTGAACTGCAGGAATTAAAGTACAACTATTGGGATGTCTGCGTATACTTTTGTAATAGATGAAAATTATCCATAGCATGTTTTCATCATATATGTCAATTCACGCACCATAATGCAGGCACCATGCTCAGTCCTGCTTGTGGCTCTGGTCTTAATGGCATCAACCCTCCTACTGCCAAGTATTTCATGAAGACTGGATAGTGGTCCTTGTCGTGTCCCTGTCCCTTGCACTTTATGCACCATACCTCCTCGCGCACCTCTGGGTGAGTTGTCCTATCCTGTTTCAAAATCTACATTTCCAGACATAAATTTTTCATTTGCGTGTGGATTTGTTGGACTCTCAGGCCATGGTCTTGTATTGGGGTCTCGTGCAGTCTCATTGCAATCTCCAAAGCTTCGGACAGTGTGGATAACTTCTGCTGTGACAGAGCCGACCTGAAATGCTGCGTTAGTGACGCTACAAATCATGCGTGGTGTTGTCCATTCGTCAAGGTCATATTGGCTTCGTGAATCATACTCTTCGGTCTCTGATCCAACTCCGAGGGGTTCTTGCCTAGAAGCATCACGATTTCCTTAAACTCGATAATAGACTGTGTCATCGATTTTGGCCTGCTAAATTCTCAGTTTAGTGCAGCCTGGATATCTGTGATCCCCGTGTTTGGATGGTCATAAGAATGCTTAAAGTACCATGTTAGTGCATGATCCTACAATGCACTTACCAACGTTGCCTTGTTTATATTGTCATCCATGACTCCTTGTGCTTCCCATACAACTTTTACTACGAACCAAAATTGGTCTGGATCTTCGTTCCCTACTCCTTTGAACATCGAAAAATTTATCACGCTTGCCATATTGAACTGTGGTGGTGGCGGAGGTGGTGTGGGTGGAGATGGGGGTGAAGATGGTGAAATCGGTGGCGGTGTAGGTGGAGGTGGTATGCGCGGAATTCGCTACCTTATCAGACTGATCATACTTCTTGGTGAAACTTTTGTGAGCTCTTTCTCGCTTTCTTGACGAGGTGAAATCAAGGGGCTATCTTCTATTTCTGCGCTACCTTTGTTTCTATACATCCTCCCACTCCACGTAACCCCAAATGTCAATTTATTCACGTAACCCGCTTTTCACGCAATAACATATTAATCCAAGTGTTCAAAGATTTAATGTACTTACCTCGCAATCCTTTGAGGAAGCGTCGTTCTGCCTTGCTGTAGCTGACTGAAGTATCTACTTTATACTCGGTGATAAACACTCCTATAATTTGATTGAGCCAATGGTACACATCATGCGTAATATTATCTTTCGATGCTTCTAGTCTGCACACGAACTCTGGAGTCCACACAATCTATTTGTCAAGCCTACACCTTCCTTGACTATCTGCTAGCTTTGCGATCCACTCATACAATTTAGAGGGGAAGGATGCAAATAAATTTAGTGGATTTTCGTATATAATTAGCGCTCTAGCCACTCTTCCTTTGATACTCACGGATTCCTGTTTTCTTGCTCCACCAACTCGTGAACCTTTCTGTCCAACCACCCTTCAATTTATTTCTTCATCAGATTCCAGTGACATCCTAGTCCTGACAATGGAACCATTTGTTGGCTTGTTGGGGCCTGACCCAGGTTCAGAGGTGATTTAGCCAAACAAGTTCCGGTACTACTGGCCCTTTCGGCAACAGTCCACAGAGCACGGACTGAGGTCTCACCCAAAGTAGTATGGGAGGGTGCTAGAACTATGTTTCCGCACACTGGAGATGTCTGATGAGTTCAAGTGGTCTGTGGTTTGAGCCTGCGCACACCTCGCTATGCACACTTATCCATTCCTCGCAGCCTAAGGGGATGCCTTCGCGCAGCCCTACTTGGGGGCCAAACAGTGTTATTACCCAAGTCCTTACTAGTAATCCGATATTAGTTGATTAAATTAGCTTATCTGTGTGCTTTCCGTTATACTTAACAATATTCACAATTCATGCTAGTGTAATGGTAGAAGTGTCCTTAGACACGTAATTTTATTAATCAGAAAAACTAATTACATAATTTGATTTTGCAAGAATTTGCACCCGAACATCCAAACACTCTTGCAATGAGCTATTTATAAGCTCCATGTCCTAACTAAATCTAATTATGGATCACTAATTAAATAACAATTGTCCATTTACAATAAATGCTATTCAAACCAACTAGCTAATAAATCTCCTAAAATAGAGCCTAAGATACGACACATTTGGAGAGTCATATCTAGTTACAACAATATACTAATTCTAAATAATTAAACATTCTAGAATAATAATTATTAATTTAATACCTTAAATTAATAATTATTTTATTCTAATTTTATAACCTATGATTAGAATGTATTTTTGGATCATCTAACATTCCCCCCTATGATCCAAAGATACATTACAACAAATACCAAGTTCATCCCTGAACTTAGTAAATTTTATTCCGCCAAGTGGTTTCGTGAAAATGTTGGAGATTTGATCTTCAGAAGGACAATAAACTGGCTTGAGGACATCTTTGGCAATGAGAGATCTGATATGATGATACTTGGTGTCCACATGCTTTGTATTTGAATAAAAAACCGGGTTCTTGGCAAGTTTGATGGTTGACTGGTTGTCAATGAATAATGATGCGGCTTCTGCCTGAGAAATGCCTAAGTCCTGCAAAATTCGGCGCAACCAAACAATTTCACATGCTGCTTCCCATGCTGAAATGTACTTTACTTCTGTAGAAGAAGTGGCCACTGTAGCTTGCTTCTTACAACTCCAAGATACTGCTGCTGACCCCATGTTCATTAAATAACCTGATGTTGATGCTCGATCATCAATACTTCCAGCAAAGTCGGCATCAGAATATCCACCAAGTACTAAATTTTTAGTCTTTGTGTAAAGAAGACCAAAATATTTTGTTCCTTGGATATATCGAAGAACTCTTTTGGCAGCATTCCAGTGGCTGTATCATGGTTCCTGCATAACACGTGAAAGAATACTGACTGCATAAGATAGATCAGGACGAGTATTTGTCAAATAAATCAAGCTGCCAATCAACTGTCTGTAAGTAGTACTGTCCACCTTTCCCTCCCTTCAAATTTTGAAAGTTTCAAGTTTTTCTCCATGGAGGTGAGAACGGGCAATCCTGCATGCGAAATCATTGAAGAACCTTTGCTGCATACTTACTCTGAGAAATGAAAATATGATGTGGACGTTGGAAGACTTCAACTCCAAGATAGTAGTGAAGTAATCCCAAATCTGTCATCTTAAAACCTGCTTGTAACTCCTTTTTCACCTGTGCAATATGATCATCATGGTTGCCAGTAATGATCAAATCATCTACATACATAACAAGAATTACCAGATATTTTCCCTATTGTCGCACATACAAAGTATCATCAGATTCACTTCGTTGAAAACCAACTTTCTTAAGGTATTCATCCATCTTTGCATACCAAGCTCGGGGAGCTTGTTTTAATCCATATAAAGCCTTGATCAATTTGTAGACTTTATGTTCTTGTCCTTCAATTTCAAAACCTAGTGGTTGGGTCATATACACTTCCTCCTATAAATCCCCGTTGAGAAAAGCACTTTTCACATCCATTTGATGAACTTTCCATCCTTTTTGAGCGGCCAATGCAAGTGTTAATTGGATGGTGTTCCATTTAGCTGTAGGAGAAAAAGTTTCCTCATAATCAATGCCTTCCTACTGCGCAAAACCTTTTGCGACAAGTTGTGCTTTATAATTTTCAAGTTCTCCCATCTGATTATACTTAATGCTGTAAACCCATTTGCATCCTATGGATTTAACATTTGATGGAAAATCAACAAGTTTCCAAGTGTTGTTACTAGTTACTGCTTGATATTCTTCAACCATAGCCTGTTGCCATTCTTTATGTTTTACTGCTTCTTTATATGTGGAAGGTTCAGTAAAATCATTTGCTATCAAGGCAAAGTTGCCTTCACTTCTATGTGCCCATCTGGTGCCTGTTTTATTTTGCTCATCAGGTTTTACATCTTTCAAAAGTTGAACTGCCCATTTCGGTAGTTGGTGCTCACTTGTTTGCGCTTTTGTAAAATCTCCATAATTGTAAAGAGGATTAATATAAACTGATGTTCGTCGTTCAGGTGAAGAGTGTGGAGAATCACCGTCAGAAGAACTGCTGCTACTTGGAGATGCAGATGAACTACTAGAAGACCCAGTTGATGTTGTTAATGTAGATGGACTGGATGACTCATCTTCAGAGGTAGGAAAATCAAGTTCATACCAATTTGGTGAAGTTGGTTGACTTTGCATTTTTCCATTTCTTTTATTTCCCTTAGTTTCTAACTTGTGAAGAAGATTTTCTATTTCTTCAACACTCTTACTCTTAGTTTCATCAAAAATGACATCCCTGCTCACAATAAATTTTCCATCGGTCAAAAGACGATACCCTTTCTTCTCATCAGAATAGCCAATCATGGTGCATTTTAAACTTCTTGAGTCAAGCTTAGTTCGTTTTTCTTTCAGAACCAAGGCGTAACATACTAATCCAAAAACTCTAAGATGTTTAACTCGAGGTTTGAACCCAAAACAAGCTTCATAAGGTGTGATTCCATCTAAAGAAGTAGTTGGAGATCTGTTTCTTAAGTAGACAACTGTATGTATTGCTTCTGCCCAATATGTTGGACTTAACCTCTTGAAAGTTAACATGGATCTCGCCATTCCTAACAAGGTGCGATTCATTCTTTTGACTACTCCACTTTGTTGTGGAGCGTAAACATTAGTAAGATGTCGTCTTATGCCATTTTCACTGCAATAAGTTTTGAATTCATTTGAAGTGAATTCTCCCCCATTATCTGTCCTGAGAATACCTATCTTTTCTTTGACTTCATTTTCAACAAGTTGGCGAAAAATTTTAAACTTATCAAATGCTTCTAACTTGTTCTTCAAGAAGTAGACCCAAGTCATTCTGCTGAAATCATCAATGAATAGTAAGAAATATTTGCAACCACCAAAGGAAGTATGTAGTGGTCCACAAACATCACCGTGAACTAGTTGTAGCCGCCTGTTTGCACGCCATGAACTTGTTGGAAAACTTTCTCGACTTTGTTTTCCATAAATGCAAGATTCACATTTTGAATTTTCCCTTTTGAAAGTGGGAAGTCCTTTAACCATTCCTTGTTTATGAAATTGAGAAAGACTCTCAAAATTTAAATGTCCATATATTACATGCCATAGTCTTACAGGTGAAATACCTGTACTCACTGCCCCTGCAAAATTAGACTGCCTTGGAATAACTGTCCCTTTGATCTGTAACAGTTTTCCATCTTCATAACCTGTCATGATAGTTTTCAAACTCTGTTTGACTGAATTAATCTTGATTAAACCATCTTCCATAATCACCTGATGTCCTGCTTGTCGAATCATGACTAAAGAGAGCAAAGTTTTCTTAAAACTTGGTACATACCATACATTGGAAATCATTTTTTCTCAAATGCCAGGGAGAAAAACTTTAACTGGTCCTTTTCCATAAGGAGTATGTTTTGTATCATCAACAAGAAAAATGGAATTAAGTTGGCAATCTTGAAAATTCCAAAAAAAATCACGTCGACAAGTCATGTGTTGAGTTGCCCCCGAATCCAAGATCCAGGCATCTTCATAGTCACTTCTAAGATGGGATGAAAGTTGTGATGATGACGAGGAAGTAAAAACATATTCTGAGTTATCATCATCTTGATCATTTGCAAATTGCGCTGAGTGCTATTGAAACTTGGGAATTTTATTAAGAGATGTTCGATAATCCTCAGCATAATGGCCAAATTTATTACATCTTCGACACACAATTTGACTTAAGTCTCTTCCTCTTCTTGAAGATTGTCCTCTGCCTCTGCTTTGACTTCTATGTTAAGATTTTCCTCTACCTTGATTATTATTTCCTTATCTTTGAAAATTGCCCCTTCCTTGGTTGTTTCCTCTACCTTGAAAATTATTCCTTCTTGAACTATTGCCTCTGTTAAAGTTGCTTCCTTTGCTTTGGCTTCGACCTCGACTTTGTGCTGCTTGATTCTAATTGCCTCTGCCTCTGCCTCGAGAACTGTGTGCTGATGATTTACTAGTGCTGGCCTCTGTGAGAAAAACATCTTCACCAACTTTCTTCTTCTTCCCAAAGGTTTTATCATGTTGAGTCAACATTTCACAAAGCTCATCAAAGTTTAGTTTCTCTAATTTCCCAGTTAATTGTAGAGTTTCCAAAAAATGCGTGTAGGAAGAAGGAAGTCAAGCAATTACAATTGTTACCATAAAACTATCATCTATTGCTGGAAAACCAGCATTAATGATTTCATGCCTAATATTCTTAAGTCTTGAGATATATTCAAGAACATCACCTCCTTCAGTCAATTTTTGTTGTAACAATTTTAATTGTAGATCAACTTTCTTTGATTCAGGTTGAGTATCAAAGAGGTCTTTAAAAGTTTTCAAAGCAGACCATGCATCTGTAGCATTTTCTATATGGACATACATTTCATCATTCACAGAAGATTTAATAAGAGCTAAGGCTTTGGCATTCTTCACTTCTCATTTTTCTAGTGCAGTTGCATCTGTGTGTTTATTCGGCTTAACATTTCCATCACATATACCCTGCCATAATTCATTGTAAATGAGAGTGCTTTCGATGAGACGGTGCCATGTTTTATAAGATTTTGTGCCTTCAAGTTTGTCGGAATCAAAAAACAAATTAATCAACTTAGACATTGTAGCATTGAAGCTTCACACCAAGAATCAGAACAGAAATGACAAGATAGTCAACACAACACACCATGCAGAAACATGATCTACCAGGGCTTGGCCTTGACCCTCATATAGTCGTTGAAGCAGGAGAAAAATGACTGAGCTTTGCACTTGGCTCTAGTCAGTTTCTCAAAAATTACAGGGCAACTTTCAAAATTTGACTTTTACAATGATGCTCTTGCAAAACTTTGTAAGAAAAAGTTACCCCCCTCAAAGTAAAATTACTTTGAGTTACAATACCAAACTTATCTCTCCAAAAACAAATTACAAATAAAATCTCCTTATTGCTCCAAAAATTACTGCCCTAAAGATTTACAAATAACCCCTCACACCTTATTTCTCCAAAAATATTATTTTACAAATAATAGAAAAATCCTTATCTCTCCAAATTACAAAACAAAAACCTTATCTCTCCAAATTACAAACTATAAAAAAACTTTATAATTCACCCTATTTCCCCATTACAAAAAAACCTTTATTATCCATCTTATCATTACTCTCTTCTCTTTTTAAAACTCTCATTAAAAAAAGGTGAATGTTACGTGAACTTAAAAAATATGAGTAAATATTTTTAAAGCATACATCATGCTTTAAAACAAAACATTTTTTGACCATTTAAGCCAGCTCATGTGCGTGCTTTTAGAAATGCACTTAAATAATGTGTTTTTCATTGTTCCACGCAGGCTGGCAATGCTGGCTTCACTCTTTAATTCGACTTTAAACTTTCTTGAAAAAACTCTTTTAAAAAATCGAATTTTCCTTTGTCCTGTAGACTGTTTCACCGTTCATGCATCAGCCATCGATGAGAGATAACAATGGAAGTCTGGTACCTTACGTTTCAAAATACAGAATCGGGGTATAATATCCTTTTAGCAAATTCAAGCAACTCTTATCGATACCCTTGAATAAAGTCGATCCGGGATCTAGAAACCAGATTTCACAAATTATAACAATGTCTACCCGCTGACCTCGATTCCGCTGCAACACTTTGATTTCAAATGAAGCAAATATAGCATACCACTCACAGCGCCACTTAAATTATTAATTAACCGTAGCGTTAACGCTTCTCCAATAATTGAACGCATCAAAGTGTAATATGAAATCTATGGAATTGGCGCAGAAATGGCAAGAAGTTTGATCTAGCGCTGCAAGGCCCTTTGCTATAACAAGATATGATTCATTGCGGCGATCCGTGGTGGTGGTTTATGGAAATTATTCCGGTCAATGCTTCCATGGCTACTGTACTGTAGCAGAGACGAAACAATTTTAGAACAGAGATATGGGGTTATTTTCCATTTACAGTTTTGCAGATCCACATTTAAACAAAACACAGACAAAACACAGTCTTGAAGCTTTCCACGCTCAGCAAGTGCAGCATCTATTTCAGCAGCTTTGAAGCTCTCAGTTGATACTCATATTCCCTCATATTCCCACGCTGAATGAGAAGAAATAGTCCAAATGGGCGTAGACCTCCAGGACTCGGCCCCAGAAAAAAAAATGAAATAATTCACAGTGACTCTCAAGAAGCTTCAGCGGATCTGCTACCTCTTTGTTAGAAGCGAAAAATAAAACAACCAAAAATAAAACGACTTTTGTATTTCTTTGAAATTTTCAGGGTTTTTAGATGAAATGGCGGTAATGATGAATGAAAATCTGATGGCTTTGCTGTCCAGAATAGCCAGGCACGGCCTCGGCCTCTCAAATATTAGATATTTAGCTAGCTCCATAATAATACAAATTCAAGACACAACAATTTTGATAATAATTCAAAAAAGATATTTAGCTAGCTCCATAATAATACAAATTCAAGACACAACAATTTTGATAATAATTCAAAAAATTGATTTTCAGATTTAAAAAATCTAAAATCAATAAAATAATAAAATTTCTTCTCTTTTGAACAAAAACTTGACAAATTTCATACCAATCATTTGCTGAACAATTCAATGGAGTTTTCCACAGGCTTGTAGAGCTGGAATCTCCTCCTGAAATCAACTGCAACATTACTGGAGCTCTGATACCACAATAATGGCAGAAGTGTCATCAGACACGTAATTGATGACACGTAATTTTATTAATCAGAAAAAATAATTACATAATTTGATTTTGCAAGAGTTTATACCCGAACATCCAAACACTTTTGCAATGAGCTATTTATGAGCTCCATGTCCTAACTACATCTAATTATGGATCACTTATTAAATAACAAGTGTCCATTTACAATAAATGCTATTCAAACAAACTAGCTAACAAATCTCCTAAAATAGAGCCTAAGATACGACACATTTGGAGAGTCATATCTAGTTACAACAATATACTAATTCTAAATAATTAAACATTCTAGAATAATAATTATTAATTTAATATCTTAAATCAATAATTATTTTATTCTAATTTTATAATTAAATTAGCTTATATGTGTGCTTTCCGTTATACTTAACAATATTCACAATTCATACCAGTGCGCACAGTAAAGAAACAGTATAATTGCAATTCATAACAGACAATAACCCAAGAATAGATACACGGATTTAGGATAAAAATTCTCTTTATTGTTATCTTCCTTTGGTTACAAACTCGACTCTTCCATGCGCACTCAGCTGCAGGGGTCCACGCACTCAACTGCGGACAACTAGGTCTCTATGCACTTAGCTGCAGAGCCTTCTCCTAACCTACAACCCAAGACACACTTTTCACTTGCTTTTTTCTTCTACTGTGCTATCTATTAGATTCCATTCCTTCAATGTCCCTTTACAACTTAGAGCCTTGCTCTATTTATACAATCCCATGGTCCGCGGACCATGGGTAGGCTGACATTACATTCAAAACTTAGGGCAAACAATCCTATGACTCTAACATACATTTCGCGCTCTGCGCCCGCAATTTGCGGAGTCTTTACAACCGTATCAAGTCAAAACCTAGGCTTTGAGCCCCAAACATGTTGTGGGGGGGATTCCATGCCCAACAATATATTAGTGTTGGTTGTCCTGTTTTACATTTGCTTTATGTAGTTTAGAAGTTAGTTCAGTGATTAGATCAGTGGTTTTCATGAACTAGATGTCATTTAAATTCAACTCATCTTTTCCATTATAAGTTATTTCATTTTGTAGATGATAAATGGATGTGTGCATGTGATTAATTGTAGGGCTAATCGATCTGCAGGGAAGGGAACCTTCACCACTTCCATCTTGAGATCCTTCATCTTCTCCTTCCACCTCCAAACTTTGTCCCAAAAACCATGGTTTATAATTTATTATGTCTAGGTCATCGAGAGCACTCATCCTAGTGCAAGATAGGTCTCTGAGAGGTCCTGAGCTTGGCTAGGGTCTCAAACCAACCTCCTTTCATTTGATTCAAATACTATCACCCTCTCCATACCCTCAAGGCAATCTTTTCACTCTCAAAAACCACTTGGATTCCCTCCTGTAGCATTATAGGCCTGCCTATAGATTTACAGGCATGCCTATAACATTACAGGTTTGTCTATAGCATTATAGGCTTCGCTGTAGCATTACAGGCCTCCCATAACAATCAATTGTAACAAACTTGTAGCAACCTTTTTCTTCATCCATTTCAACCCACACTACAATTTTGACTTAGCATAGATGCATAATGACCCCCAGTTGTGATAGTATGATCAAGAAAATCTCCTAGGCCACTCCAAACCTTCCTTGTCTTCACTACAAAAACATAGTAGAGGTAGTCTCTTTATTATGCAAGTAGGTTATTGATTTATGGACATGCATGAACTAGGTAGATGTTACTTGCAATTCTGATTGGTAGTTTGATGAATTATAAAAGATAAATTAGTTTCCTGTTTGCAAGTAGATGAGGTAATTTTATGAATTCTGCATGATAACATAGCTTCATTTCTCCAAGTAGGATAGCCTTTGTCTTTTCATGAATTGAGTAGTTAGGGTTTTACAGGTTAATTCAATGCAATTTATATTTTCATAACTAGAAGAAATTTCCAATTTGTCCTTTTATCAAGCTTTCATTCTAATTCAGCACAAGGAAGGGTCTTTGAGCACTTTTTGATCTAATGTCATAACTAAGGGTGGCATGAGTGGAATCCTATCTATTGTGCATATAGCACTATCACCTCGAAGTTTGTACAAACCTCAGGTTGATAATTTGAGTTGATAAACCTTTGGGAGTTGTAACATTCTTGGTGCAATACCAGGGCTGATCCGGATTTAAACAGGAACGCAATAGATTACAGAGGTAACCAAAAATACAGAGATGCGGTAACCATAAATAAAGAGTTGCAGCGGAAATAATACTTCATTTCATTAATGGAAAATACAGAAATATGTTTACAACCAGAAATGGAAATAACCCAGCTAGGGCGATGGTAGCTTATCTCTGAGAAGAGATGTGCGGCTACATGCCACTGAACTGTTCCGAACTTCTGTTACAATGAGGCTCGAAGGCCTATTTATTATTGAGAAACATTGGAAAACCCTTCACATTCCAAAACCGACCCTTAGAAGATGAAACGCCAAATTGTGGGCCCCGTTTTGGGTAAATTGGTACATCAATTTCCC
>APFE030366477.1:1610-20675 GCA_000404065.3 Pinus taeda
GTAGTATGACCGGTGAACGGAATAACCCAACCCGACTCAATCATGGTGATGGAGTGAAAGTGTCATGTTCAAGAGCGACTCGCTACCAATAAAGTTTCTTCAATTTTTCTTCCCAATTTTCCCAAGTCATTGTTGACCAGTACCTCTTTATTTTTATCAAGCTTGAGGAGGATAAAATATGCTTGTTCTATAATTTTCCCTTCGGGCAAACCCGTCACTATGATTTAACGAGCCTAGCGATAATGAAACTAGTTCTTGTCTCTATGGACAAGTTTGTCGCTATTGGTTGTAACGAGTTTAACGACAAAGACAACTCAGTCCTTTTTCAATTTTAGAGAGTCTAAAAAGGGACGGAAAGGAAACTCTAGTAATCCTTTTTCGTCATATAATCCCTTAAGTCTGAAAAAGTATAAAATAATATGAAAGGGATGAATTTTCGATAGTTTTAACGAGCTGAAGAAGACAAGCACTCGATATTTTTGTGTAATAATCCCTTAGGTCTGAAAAGATTAAAATCTAGAGGAGGGATAGCACTTCCAATAGCTTTAATGAGCTGGAGAGGCCAATTTCTCGGAAATCTTTTCATATTTTATGAGTCAGATGAAAAGAGCTTAAAGGAGACTCGTTTTTGAGGAACGAGTGATATTTTTGGGTAGCTACTAATTCCAAGTAAGGTTTGGAATTTTCCAATCATGGCAATGTCACAAGGATGGCTAACAGAATCACTCGTCGCAACTATTCCTCAAAAGGGTAAACAATCAAATGGAGGCGTATGATCGGCTAAAACAGAGTGGAGGTGATGGCAAGAACACGACCAGGGCTCAAAAGCTTATGATAAAGCATTTGCAATGGTTATTTACCAGAGGTTGGTTCATTTTTTAATGAGCTTGAACTTTGGGGGAACATTTTCTCATTGCTTAGGTTTAATTTTTAACGAGCTTGAACTTCACATAAAAAATGCTCGTGATAATGGTCTTTGATATTTGACCCACTATTAACACTATGTTCTTTTGACAGTTGTACTACCTGTTCAATTGCTCCATCAAACTGATTAGAAATGTGAAATACATGCTTAAAAAATGAGTTAAAACACTAATACCCTACTCGAATTACGTGAAAAGCAACTTAAAAGTAGTTTTTTACCCCTCATTTTACCATTTCATTTGAGCTTGAGATTGTTGGAGCTTTGGAGGTGTTCTCCCCCTTGATTTTCACTAGCTGATTCTAGGAAATTATATGGACGATTCTTGGAACCACCTGGACCAGGTAGGAGCTAAACCTATGCTCTTCAGTTGCATTCTTTCCTTTTTCAATTCTGAGCATGTTTCCCTGCTTTTCTGAGCCTCTGGGGTTTGAACAATTCGTTCTTCCCCCATCGCACCCTGTGTATATCGAAAGGTGGGATGCATACTAGGATGGCCATTGGCCAGTTAGTATACATCGCCCCCAGTACACAGCTGGGGTGCGATGGGCGCAAGGAGGGAAACTTGTGCACTGTTTTTTCATGGAAATTTTGCTTGTTTTTTGCCAAATCAGGATCCTAACTCTTCTCTTGTTTGTTTTCAGAGATTCATCAGAGAAAAATGGTTGTTACATGGCGATAATGCAAGCATGAAGAAGAGGACATGGTTTATTTACATGATTTGGGTATGGTAACTACATTGCGGAACTGTGGTTTGCTCAAGTTCTTCCGCATCTCTAGTATGAGGCAACAAAACAACTTGTTGCAATATTTCCTCTATGCATGGGATCCTACCAACCAGGTGTTCCAAATCAAAGGCAAATCCATCCCCTTGATTGTAGTGTACATCTACTTTTTGACCGGTTTATCGAGGTGTGGTGCCCCTCTCTCACTATCAGGTTCCGCCCGTGGGAGAGAATCCGTGAGGGATTATATTCGCCAATACTGTAGAGAAGGATCTCAGCTGAGCAGGGATGGAAAGATCAATATCTAAGATGTCATTGACTGGTCCTTGAGGACCATCTTGTTGACCTTTGCTAGACTGGTTGGTAGTGCGGCTCTTCACTTGGCCAACAGATCCTATATGCAGTATGCCTTAGAATGCCTTGAACCGAAGGTGTTCAACTGGTGTGATGCAATACTTCCGGTGATAAAAGAACAACTTACCAAGGTGAAAAATGGATGATCTAAGAACTTTGGCTATGGTTCCATTTTGACTGCTTTCGCCTTGGAGAATATCCCACTGATGCAGCCGCAGTATAGTTCACTTGGTTTGCTGCCACCGACTAAACCACGAATGCAAAGATGGGTTGACCTTATGGCCCGACATGCTGGTCAACCACATGTTTATTTCTCTGATGCCTTCTTTGAGTGGTTCAACCGTCAGGAGATGGTTTATGCCAAGTGTCCGTATGCTGGTATGGATTTCCGGGGTGACCCAAATTTGGTGCTGCCGACAGGTGAGCAATGGAGTGTTATAGGTAAAATTTCTTGACCATATCCCTTTTTATTTCTTTTATAATGCTCCTGTGCTTTCTATTATCAAGACTAATCAAAAATTCATGTTCTCATGCAGATATCGGACCAGTGCGACCAATAGTGCACCTAAGAGCACCGGCTACCATTCTAGTAGGAGAGTCTGTAGCGAGAAATGTTCTTTGCGACCTGGATGTGGCTGAGACCCTTGCAGCATTGTAGGATCAGATTGAAGACCTCACTCTCGATATCCCGGATGTGAGGACTGACGAGCTGCCTTTGAGATTACAGCGACATACTACTGGCATGCCACGTCGATGAACTAGGCTTTTACGCATGATTGCACAGGTGGTGACTTGTTATCACCAGCACCATTAGACTAGGGTGCCCCCTAGCATTTTGAGTTTTTGGGTCATTTGACCAATTTTGTCTTAGACACAGAACACTATGTGTAAACCATAAACAGTTATATATAGATTTTTGATTGTCGGAGCTTCATTTTGGTTAAGTTACATGATCCTAATCCAAATATTGATGAAATGCTTTTCTTTTATAAATGTCGCAAATGTCTATCTAACACATAATTTTCCTATGAATCCATTAATGTGTTTAAGTTTTTGTGAATATGTTGATATGGGATAGAATCAAACTGTCTTTCCAAAATCTTGACCCTTAGGAACATGCGATAGATAGTTGGATTCCGTACATGATAGATACCAGTGAGCTATAGAATGATGAGCTGTGAGTCTAGCTTGACAACAAGCCGGCGTATGCCATGTGCGATGGCATCAGAGAGGAGCTCTATCAATGCATTGTATTCAGCGATGTTGTTCGTTGATCGGCCAATACATACCCCTCTGAAGCTTACTAACTCGCCGCTTGGATCAAAGATGGCCCAGGCCACAGAAGATAGGTTCCGCGAACTACGGCTTGCTCCATTGGCATATCCAACAAATGATTCCAATGGGTTCGACATCTGTAACAAATGAAAAATTCAATTACCTAACGAGAACGATTTCTCTTAGCAAAAACAAAAATGTAACAAAAGCATAGGGGTTACTATATTGAGTTAAGCATAGTAACGCTTAAGGTACAACCCGTTGCGGGGTTGCGCCATTTGAATCCCATCATAATCCACTACTTGTAGGCTCCTTCTGCTAATACACGCTTGACAATATAGGGGCCCATCCATAAAGACTTGAACTTACCTTCTCCCAACTTATCGAACTCCCGGTCATAAAGTAAGACCAGGTCACCTTCTAAGAAGACACGGGGTTTGACATTTTTGTCAAACTGCACCTTAACTCATTTCTTATGGGCTTCATTAGCCAAGGCGGCATCACAACGGGTTTCATCCAGTTGGATTAATTCCAAGAAACGAGCCTCCTTTTCTAAATTTCCGGGGAGAAGGTCGACTGCGAGCTTGAGGGACAAGATTTTGCACTGAATCGGTAAGATTGCTTCCAGACCATACACCAGCTAAAAGGGTGTAAACCTGGTCGCATTCCTCACTGATGTCTGGTATGCCCATAAGGTTGAGTACAGGATCAGGTGCCAACTCCGTTTATGGACTCCAATCATCCTTTGCAACATGCGCTTCAAGACTTTGTTGATTGCCTCAACTTGTCCATTAGCTTGTGGATAATACGGAGTAGAGCTATCGTGGGATAGTCCTAATTTGGCAGCCAACTAAACCATCATGTGATTGTGAAAATGTGATCCATGATCTGTGACTATAGCTTGTGGAACACTAAATCTGGAGACTACATGATTGAAAAATAAAAGAGCAGTCGTTTCGCCATTGTTGTTTAATGTAGGCATCGCCTCGGCCCATATTGTAAAATAGTCAACTGTGACTATGATATATCCATGCCCCCTGGCCGAGGTGGGGTTACAAGTCATGAAATATATGCCCCATTTGGCGAATGGCCCAACAGCGACTATTGGTTGCAGAGGTGCGGGTGGAAGTCTGGTTTTGCAATCGAAGATTTGACAAGCATGGCAACTTCTGATTGCAGTTATGCAATCTTTGAACATTATTGGCCAGAAGTACCCTGTTCGTAAAATATTTTGTGTTGTAGTGTAGCCAGATTGATGCCCCCCACATGCGCCTGAATGATAATCATTCGGGACTTTTTCAGCCTCCTCATGGGTGAGGCACCTCCGCAGAACTGTATCGATACTACGACGGTAAAGTGTATCACCGACGATCATGTAGTATTTTTCTTGGTATCAAGTACATCACTACTCTAAACGGGAGGTATTATACCTATATGTTTGGGTCTGGAGATAAATGATTATATCTCCATACCACTGATCGCTTGAAGATATCAGAAACAAAGATTCATCCACGATTATTGCATTGGATGTTGAATCGTTGGACGACGATGGGAGATTGCATAGTAACTCTGCGAAAACCAGGGCTTTCTTTGATTTGGATTTTACGAATCCCAGATCAAACTCTTGCAAAATTGCTATCCATTTGGAATATTTTCCCCCCAATAACTGTCGCGACAAGATATAATTCATGGGGTTGCAATCTGACAAAATGGTAGTTTTTCAAAAGAGGATACAGTGTCAAAATCTTTGTATTGCTTGAACAGTTGCAAGAGCCAGGTTTTCAACATAGGAGTACTTGGTTTCTGTAACATTTAAGTTTCAACTTAAATAATAGATAGGATGTTCAATTCCATTGTCTTCTTGCACTAAAACCATTGCTATGGTCGTATCTACTGCAGCCAGATACAGGTTAAAGTATTTTTGATAATCAAGAGCATACATTAATGATGCTTTTATTAGGGATTCATTTAAAGCATCAAAGGAAGCTTGCACGACTTGATCCCAGATGAAGGGTACTTATTTTTTCAACAGACGAGTATAACCTTTAGCAAGTTCGGCATAATTTGGAATAAACCTCCTCAGAAAGTTTGCTTTCCCTTGGAGTTTGCAAATCTGAAGCACATTTGAAGGTGGAGGCAAATCAATGATTGCCTAAACCTTACAGGGGTTGAGACGAGTCCCGTCTTTCGAAACTACAAAGCGAAGTAAACGACCAGAACCAACACAAAGCACACATTTGTGTGGATTGAGTCGTATCTTGTAGTGTCGGCAACATAGAAATATTTCTCTCAAATGCTGCAGATGATCGGTCCACTTTTGCGAATGAGCCGGAAGATCATCGAGATATGGTTGAACGATGTTCTTGATGTCATGGAAGGCATAATTCATTGCCCTCTGAAAGGTTTCCCCTATGTTCTTTAAACCAAAAGGTAGCTTGCGGTAAGCGAATGTGCCCCATGGACAAATAAATGCAGTCTTTGACTGGTCCTATGGGTGGATATTTATTTGATTATACCCCACAAATGCATCCATAAATGAAAATATTTCACATCCGACACATTCATCAATTATTTGGTCAATGAAGGGTGTAGGGTAGTTTTCCTTTGGACAAGCTTGATTTACATCCCTATAATCGACGCACACTCTTATCGTTCGTTTCTTTTTTATTACAGGAACAATATTTGATACCCAATTGGTTAGAGGAATGGGGTAAATGAAACCAACATGGAGAAGTTTTTCAACTTCCACCTTGATGGCAGTGGCTTTCTTGGAGTGCACATGCCGAAGTCGTTGTCGTACTGGTTTGACATCTGGATACATCTTAATTTCGTGTTCAACTATACTCGAGTCGATGCCTGGCATTTCTTCATATGACCATGCAAAGACATCTCTGAACTTGCGAAAGAGAGCGTAATATATTTCCAGTTCTGTAGGAGAACAAGATTTGCAGACATGAATATTCTCTACAACATCTAGTTTAGTCGAGATATTTATGGCGATAGTTTCTTCAATATTGGACAGGTTTCACTCGGAATCCACCGTATTTACAGTATTCGATAGGAAATCAAATACTGAAGGATGATCAAGGTCACTATAACAATTTTCTTTATAATTTGGAAGATGGGAACGATGGTGGTAATCTTCCCATGGTGCCCCGTCAATCATCATTGATTGAACAATTCCTTCGTTTGTAGAATGTACATGTGACCAAGGATCTGAAGGGGTACCATATTGCTTAGACCTATCTATCCAAACACTTGATGAGCGTTCATTTGGGTTCACCTCCCATGCCGAAAACATTGATTGCTACAATATTTCTATTGGGCTTGGAGGCAAAACTTCACGATGATCCATGCTAACATCATGATCGGATATCTTCTGAATGGAAGACACCATATTGCAAGTTCCCACCATGGCCACTTCCACTAGATTGTTTGGAGGTGGTAGGGCAAAATTACCCATTAATGTCGGGTCTTTTAGTAGGCCTACTCCGATATTTTGAAGCGACTGAGAGCTCCCGTGGATCATCAGAATGCTTCCCGTAACTTGTGAACTGTTGGGGAGAAACATTTGTTGGTCGACGATTGTAATTCCTCCTTGGAAAGGAAATGCAATCTTTCTGAAGTATGTCGACAAAAAAGCGGCCATAGCATATATCCAGGGCCTGCCCAGTAGGACGTTGTAATCGATGTTTCCGTCCATAACTTCAACATCAATTTCTACTATCTTGCCCCCTAGTTCGACTTGCAAGTTACTTAAAATCCCGTATGGAGTGTATGTTCATCCATCAAATGCTTTCAACATCGTTGATGATCGCGACAAGGGTGGTGAGCCCAAATTTTTCCAGCAACTCATCGACATAATACATGTAGATGCTCCCTCATCAATAATAGTTCGATGAACAGTTTTGTTGAGGGTTTTCACTTGAATAAGGAAAGCAAGTTGAGCTGGTAACTGAGGGTAATATCCTTTATGATTAAAGGTCACAAGATTGGAATCCACTGGGTCAATCCCACCTATTGCTGATAATAGAGCCTGCTTTTGGGAGGGGCAATTTTGTAGTACCTCAAGTGTCAACATAGTGGACGACGATTAGGCCAAGTCCTCTATTATATTATAATTCTATGTTGCTCTAGCACGAGGATTAAATGTCGATTTGTGTGTTACTCCATTTGGTGGCTTTATCATTAGCTCAGGAATGATGGGTGGCACAACTTTGGTTGAAGTTGTTGTCGAACTACTAGGTTGATCAGTAGCCTTGTTGTTCGACAGTTGTGGATTCCCGTAATCTTTATTCCTTGTCGATATCAAAGCATCATTTTGTTGTTTCAAAATGGACGACATGAGCACTTGGGATGGGGAAGCATTATCACTAGCAACCAGATTGGTTCCTGGATTTGGAAACGGATCAGTCAATATCGCTGAGGTTTTTGAACTCTTAAAAAGTTTTTTAACTTCAGCTTTCTATGGACAATCTCTCGTTCAATGATCCTCATCGCATATCTGACACCCTGAAGGGGGTTTCCTTTGCCCATAAGGGTTTGAAAAAGATTTTTCAGGAGACGACTCCTCCTGTTTCTTCTTTTTCCCTTTCTTTTTCTTCTTGCCCCCTGGTTGCTTCGGTTCTTTGCCTTTGTCTGTCGACACGACATTTACCTCCGAGGCGAGAAGTTCTTCATTTGCATTTTGACTAGAAACCGTATGAGCTTTCTTCGATGTAGCCTTTACGGTTTTTGTGCAAGTCGTACCTATCACACCATCACCGGCATGAGAGTCTTTGTTTGATTTAGGAGGAGCAGGAACAAAAAATTCTGGTCTAGGAGCATCAGGGATTTTGTCATAGAGTGTACCAAACTGAGTATAGATCAAGTCTAGATACTGTGCACGAGAAATGACTTGCTCTTCAGTGACAACCCCTCCCTTTGCCACATCTTCTGTGATAAAAGGCAACAATGACTTAATAAACCATTCAGCTAATAGATGATCAGGAACATATGTTTTACCATCCTATGATGACGCTACCACTCATGGATATGATCAGATATGTGAGTGGCTGTCGTCTGTTTGAAATTGGTAAGAAGCTCTGTTCATGTTTCGTACCTTATTGGTAACTAAAAATGGGTTAAAAAGGTTGTGGCAAGGGTGCTGAAGTTATCAAATGAAGCTCTAGGCAACTCAATGTACCATTTTGCTTCCGGACCAATTAACGTTCGCTGAAAAAGGCAAAGCCTAATTGAATCATCATTGAGAGTGTTGGATGAACATCACAGATGAAAGGTCATCACATGATTCGATGGGTCTTCACTCAGATTTCCATTAACTTTAGGAATATCTGACAGAAGTTTATGAGGAATCACCGACCACCAATGGGCATAAGAAATTGGATCATTTATTAGCCGATTTAGATCCGGTAACTCTAAAGTTGCCACAAAGGGTAACTGTTGATTCAGCTTCGGTGAAGCATACCTAGGATAAGATGGGATTGCCTGAGCAGTGGGTCTTTGCATACTAGCATAGTGCATTTGATGCTGATAAATTTGGTAAGGTTTATGCGCATAACCACTATGAAATTATTGATGTTGACCGTTTTGAATATACCGCTACCCATTACTTGCAAAGATTTGTTGCTCAGATCCTTAGTAAGCTTGTTGGAATTGCGTTTGTTGATATTGCACCAACCATGGTTGTGAAACCATTTGCTGTTGTCCAATACTAGCTATTTGACCAAGATGAGGGGTAATAGTACCCATTTGAACCTGGGTTGCTCTAGTTAGGGAGCCACTAATCGGTGATTGCAGTTGTGTCATGGAGATAGGAGGTTGTTGTATTGTGACCTGAGAAACTTGAGGTTGTCATACAACAGGCAATGCTTGTACTTGTGACACTGTCACAATGGTCGGCGTAGTGAGGATATTCGACATAGGTAGGCTTTGTTGCATTGAGTATACAACTCTTGGTTTTTGAGGTAGTATTGGCACCCAACCACTGGATGTAATTCCAACATGACCCGAATTATATTCCGAACTCCCATATGATTGTTCTCCCGGAGGAAACAATGAAAGGGCATACTGCCCCCCAAATGGTGGCAATCCAATGCTCAAAGGCATGATTGGCCTTTGGGGATAGGATTGCCCAAATTGATACTGTTGCAAAGGATCAATTTGTTGAGACTCAACATAAGAGATTCCGGATATTATTCTGGACGAACAAATGGGAACAGACCATACTATCGAAACAGTCCCTGGATGGACTCCATCTAGCGGCTGAGAGCTAGTTGGGACAGATGGTATATCGACAAATATTGTTGGAGTAGCAGCAAGTGGTTCTGTTGTTGCTGCGTCAGATGGCACAGTCCTAGATGTCGATGGTTGTTCAAACATATCTATTCTATCCAAGAGATTCCTAGCAATTCTACAGGAACTTGCGATGAAGGGAGACTAACTTCTCATGAAGAAGGATATAGGGTGATCCTGGCTCCAAAATGCAATGGAGTACTGGACGGAGGATCCTCCACAATCTCTTCTATAGCAATCAATTCAGGTGGGAGAGGTAGACTGTCAGGTCTGTAAAATATTTCTGGTGCCGAAGAAGGTATAGACTCTACAGCGACAGTCGTTGGAGGGGTAACACCTTCCGAATCAGCTGTAGATGTAGCTGGTTCAGGAATAGAAGCTTTTACCGTTACACTAGGATCAGTTCTAATGTCTGCTTATGGCTGAGGAACTTCTTCTGTAAAGGTAGGGGTACGAGAGATCGTTGGAGTAACCGGAGTCCCTGAGGATGTTGGAACACAAGTTCCAAGTAAACCAGGGGACTTTGATCCGGTTAAACAAGTTCGCTTTGTCCGGAATAGTTTTGTTTCCGAAGTCAAAGATGGTTGACTTGTTAATCTCCACGAATGATGGGGTTTCAATTGAATTTCTTCCACGATTGTGGATTACTTGATCAACTCAAAATAAAGGGGAAAAAGTGATTCCGAATTAAATGAATTTTAGACGCTTTGACACAACTTACTTTTTCAATTTTTAAGAGTCGAGAAAAAGCTAAAGATGACTCTAGTCGCCTTCGATTTTTAATGAGCCTGAAGTGACAAGTGCTCAGATGGACCTTTTCCTTTAAGGAGTCTGAAAAGGAACGAAAGAGACTACTCTGGAAATCTATATAGAGGGATTACCAAACCAATTGCAAAACTACAGAATACTTTTTACGGTACGACAAACAATCTTCTCGAATGCTGTGTTCAGTGCATTGCGATCGATAGGGCGGTAGACACGGCTTCCTAAGGATAAAGGATATAACCTATTGTGGTCTCCCAATATATACTCGACGGTACATGGGAGCACAAGTCCGCACTGACACTTTTCGTCTCAAAGAGGAGGAATCAACCAACCTACAATGAAAGCGATAGTTACTAGGATTTACGACACCGGAATACGTCTCTAGCCTAGACTTCTAAATGTTGTGCGTTAGGTTCCAAAGTAATTTTATGTTCATTGAATTTATTTTACAGTTGATCTTTCTTAAGAAGTTTGCCTTTCAGGTTCACCGCGTGATGTAGATATACAATTCCTAAAATGCAATATAAGATGATAAACAATCGTTTAATCTTCTTTTTGCAATGAAAATCCTAGCTACTAAGGAAAGAGAAGCGAGATTCTTCAACATAGAGCAGAGAGCACACACTAGATGCACTGTCCTAACTCAAAATCAACAAGCAGTCTAAATGCAAATGCACATGCATGTATTTGTTTTTCGCTTAAAAAAATGCTAAGTACAAATCTGAATCATTTCAAGCGACAGTACTAACGATTTTCTTTTCAAAAGACGAAAGGAAGATAATGACGACACTTTGCGATTTTGAATTGAAAACTGCTTTCGACACTTGGAAAACTATTAATGGCGAACAATACATAAAAACATTTACAGTTCTTTGTACTATGGAGTCTGAATAATGCAAAGGAAGGGAGTTTCCACAGTAGTATATTGATCACAAACAACAAAACTCTTGAATAAAGCTGAAGAGAGTGAACAAAAAACCAAAATCTGGAAGCAGAAGATGTCTTATCTGATCATCGCACCTGTAACACAAGGACATAGCGATGCATCTCACCTACTGCACATGTGAGGTGCGATGCATCCAAATTCCCAAGAAGAGAAGGTGCGATGGTCCAGGGACGAGACTTCAACTTGGTTCTTGGTCATAGTTTGCAGCTCAGTTCAGGGATTTAGGCTGAGCTAATGATAGCCAGTAAATATAAATCACAGGGGCTGATCTAATGAGGCTATTTGAGCCACCACCATGGAAATTAGGATGTTTTCAAATCAATTGTTCAGTTTATAAACAAAACCTAGAGATAGACTGAAGCAACATTGATCTACTTTGCACTTGCATAGAAAATGCAGTTTGAAGGCTAGCTGGCTTGACTACAGGCTCCGTCTGTAAGTTTATAAAACAAACAAATATAGGAAAGAAAACAAGCTATTCTCTCCCCAGTGGAGTCACCATTTTGTTATCGAGAAATCTAGTGTCTATGCAGAGCTTCTAGTCCCACTAAGACGGGTAGCTATCTTAGAAACAAACAGATTAAAGTTACTTTCGTTTTCCTTTACAAGAAGTAGATAAGAGAGGAGCAAAGAATACCAACCTCAATATTTTGCCCGGTTCCTTGCTTGTTCCTTCTCCTCTCTGACAAATCTTTGTCGCTCCTTCCTTGACCACTCCACTTCAAAGAGTACCTGTAAAGTTTAAGCAGCATAATACCTTCAAAGTGCAGAGATCTACAATCAAAAACAATATAGGACCAGATATATATTGACCACACAAATGCATATATTATCAGACATACAAGAATGTGGAGGAAAACGTGAATATCTTTATTGATGTAAAGATTAGAAGAGAGGATTACAACCCATTGATCTGACCTAGTGTCATCCTCCCAGCATGAAAGCCCTTATTCACCTCATGAAAAGCTTAGATCGCCCAACACAATGATATTCCACCAGGAAACCAACAACACTTCCTTACAAGATACAAGATTCCAGCCTCTGGATCTCTAGGATGAGGGATCCATATATAGATGATTGTAGGGGGGTGAATTAGCTTCTGGGATTTTTATTAGTGTATTCTCTACGATAGTTCTTGATTCCACTTGGAGATTGATGATCTCTTACTCATCCCTGGGCAAATTCAGAGAGGCAAGTGTCACAAGAGAAGTTTCTGGAAGATTCCATGATCATCCACCTTGCAAACTGTCTCTGCCATTTGTCTACTCTCGCCCATCGCACCCTATAGAAGGGCTTTCCAGTATGCATCGCACTTTTTGCACTGAGCAGGTGAGATGCATCGCACCCTTAGCACTGAGCAATCTGTATGGTCTAGTTTTGACCAGTTCTGAGTAGTTTTTTGTCGAGAACTTCTAGGAGATGATGTAATCAGCTAACCTTGTTCCTTTAGGGCAGGAAACAACACTTTTAGGGACTCAAAATCCCTTGGTTTATGGACATATGTGATTGGGGTTGTAGTGCCCAAATATGTCTATAACACTTGCAGGTACTTTTGGAGCGAGTTAAGTTTGAAAAGGAGTGATGGGAGTCAAACAAAGGAGACAAAAGGAAAGCGAAAGAACAAATAGGTCTTCTGATCCCTTTTTCTTATTTTTCGTTTATAGAAAAAGGATAAGTGCTTTAAATCTATTGTTCTAGGTATAGCTACCTACCTAGGGAATTAGTATTTATCCGTAGATACCAAATTATGCATAACAAATTGGCGACTCCATTGGGGAACAATCATCGTTCTGAGTAGTTTACATTCATCCTAGTACACCCTAGTAAAGTTTACTTGCCTTCATTGATCTTATTTCAGCCTTTTTGAAGTTTTTTGGTCAAAATTTGCACTAGAATGCCTACATTAGGAATGTGCTGGAATCAGTGCAACATTGGTCAGGGTACAGTGCGTTGATCAGTGCACCCTTGGTCAAGGTATAGTGCGCTGATCAGTGCACCCTTAGCTTAGAGACAGTGCATTTCAGCGCACCGTCTCCCATTCAGACGTGTGTTGATCCACCTTAGGTTAAATTTACACCTTCGGATTGGGTTTTTTTCCAAAATTTCCTTCTGTTTCTGCTTGTTGAATGATCAATGAATGTTATTTCTATGAAATCCACATTGTATTTCCTTTGCTAGCCCTACTTTGACTTTGATTGATTAATGTTTCTTAAATGATTTCTTTGTCATTATCAATTCATTGCCAAAGTTAGATTATTATCTATTAATATTTGTTCAAAAGAAAGTGTCATAAATGTCTTCATTTCTTTCGAAAAGGAACTGTCGTAAAGTCTTTGTTATTGCAAAAACATTGATTCATTGTATGTGCATTAGTTTCCTTTTGCTCCTTTCAAAATTAAGGGAATTGAAAAGAAAAACTTGCATTGTGCATATTGTATTTAGTGAATGTTGCAGATCCATTTGGGCACATCACTCCCATCATTCAGATCAGTACCATTAGGGCTCATCAAACCATAATTCAGTTGCTACATGCCCTAGACAAATCACCTCTTTGAATGCCTCCTTCCCTGAGAGTTCTTTGGCCTAAAACCCTCCAAAATTGCCTCCTTGAGGGACTAGTGCAGCCTTGGATAGGCGTAAGTGTACTTCAGTGTAGGTTGGCCCATGTTAGGGTGCTCTTTAGAGCACCTAAGCCCACTTTGATCTGCGCTAGATGAGATTGAGCGAAATTCACATAGGGTTTTGGGAATATTCTCATCTTTTGGAGCCATCTATAAGATTCCCACACTTATCATCTCCTATGAGCTCGAAAATGGATGATGAATAAGTTAAGTTACCTCCTACCCTCTCATCCCTTCCTCCATGGAAACTAACTCTAAGTATGGAAGGCCATTCAATACCCTCATTTATGACAAAACTTCCTCCTTTGGCCTAAATTGAGCACTCATCTAAGTGATCAGGGGCTGGACTTTGAGAATTTGTAAGGAGATACTGTTGGAGTGAGAATTGATTTTGTAAGTGAGTAGTGTTATGTTGTCGGAGTGTTGTGCTATTGATGTGATGTGGGTTGGAACCCAAGCTGGAAGAGTGGCAATGGATCGGACTTCATGGTTGTAATTCTTCCTTCTATCTAATAAAGCAGTTTACACCCTTTTTCCATATGCTTATCTTGATATATGATGTTTATATCTGTGAATGTATCTAATTCCATTTACTTGTATTCGATAGATCTCTTGCTTTGATTGGTTCTCTGTCTTCTGTTTATGCTTGCAGGTACTTTTGGAGCGAGTTAATTTTGAAAAGGAGTGGCGGGAGTCAAACAAAGGAGACAAAAGGAAAGAAAAAGAACAAGTAGGTCTTATGATCCCTTTGTCTTATTTATTGTTTATAGAAAAAGGATAAGCACTTTAAATCTATTTTTCTAGGTACAGCTACCTACCTAGGGAATTAGTATTTATTCATAGATACGAAATTATGCATAACAAATTGGTGACTCCGCTGGGGAATGATCATCATTACGGGTAGTTTACCTTCATCCTAGTACCCTCTAGTAGACTCTACTTGCTTCAATTGAGTTTCCTTCAGCCTTTTGAAGTGTTTTTTGGTGAAATTTGTGCTTGTAAGCCCCTAGGATGGCCTCTCAGGAACCAGCAGGCTTGGTCTAGAGACAGAGTGCTGCATAGCACCCCTGGATTGAGGACAGTGCTCTGAAGTGCACTATCTCCCATTCAAGGCTGCGTTTATCCCTCTTAGGACAAAAATCCTTCCTCTGAGTTGATTTTTTGCCAAATTTCCTTCTATTTTTGCTTGTTGAAAGATCAATCATGCTTGTCTCTTTGAAATCAATTTGTGTTTCCTTTACTAGCCCTACTTTGTCTTTAATTTTTTAGTGTTTCTTAAATTATTTCTTTATCACTATCAATTCATTGTCAAATTTAGATTATAGTCGATTGATATTTGTTCAAAACAAAGTGTCGCAAAAGTCTTCTTTTCTTTCGAAACGAAACTATTATAAATTCTTCGTTCTTATAAAAAGATTGATTGTTGTATGTGCATTAGTTTCTTTTTTGTTCATCATAACATTAAGGGAATTGAAAAGAAAAACTTGCATTGTGCATTGAAAGAGTTTGTGTGTGCTCATAGGAATAGTTTAGGGAAACTGCATTAGATTGTGCTCTTTGCTCTTTGTCAAAGCTCTATCCCTTTCTAGCTAAGGTTTTCATTGTTCAAATTGAATGAAAAGAATGCTTATCATAATAGTTGCATTCTAGGAATTGCAAACATACATCATGTGATGAACCTTGAAAGGAAAATTCTAAATAATATCAACTTAAAGTTCATCTAAATTAACCAAATGGAGCATTGTCACCTAACAAAACATTTAGAAGTTCTAGCAAGAGTCATGTTCTGGCGTCGTAAAACATAGCAGTTGCCGCTAACTTTTCTGTGATACATATCAAGTGTGATACCTCATTCCATGTACGTGAGTATATCGTAGCTTGTCAATGTACCTTCGGGTATATAAGGCGGTGTTATAGTACGTAAAGTATATGGGAATGCTCTCACTATGTGGTTTCGCATTAGACATCGCTAATACAGATTGGGCCTCCACATACTTTTGGATATATATGGGAGGACAACACTAGGTTGCTATCCATCCTTAGGTAACTGAGTCAGCGGCCTTGTACATTGTGATACACCAAACACAACATTCAGGGAGATTGCCTACCTGTACTTCTCGATTCGCCGGGAGGTATTCTGCAGTTCACAGTTGCTTGGTAATCCTTTTTCCTAGATCATCCCTCTTTTATTTTGTTAAAATAAAATTAATTGACCACAAATAACATCCTCCACGCTCGCTCCTTATTTTATCTTAGGTTGAGACATATGGCAACAAATCTGGAGTCCACCGATCAAGGAATTCCTTTTGATGGGAATCCTAGTCCTTTTCCTCCTTTTGGAAATATTGGTGCTCTTTACATGGCTACATTATCCTTTCTAAGATTTACCATTGGCTTGTGAGTATGGTTTTTTTCAACCTCCTTGGTTCAAAATTTCATGATTTCTCCACAATCGAGTACTCCTCCAACTGGACAAAATCAACCTCCGGTTGATCCCAAAGTTGACCCTTTGTCGGTTGTTTCTTCCTCCCCTTCTTCCTCTTCGCCTGGTGAAAGTATTGATACTAGTAACAAGGTGGCTAAGAAGAAGAACAAGGGGAAGAAGAAGAAGAATAAGAAAATGAAGCAAGGGGGAAACCAAGCAACCATTGCTTTGAATGATGAGAAACTATCCAATAAGCCTCACAAAGTTCGATATCCATGCAAACTTTGTACGGGAGACCATCTTCTTCGAAATTGTCCTGATATTCCTCAGATATTAGAAGAATGGTCTTCTTGTTCACATCATCCTATGCCATCAACTTCTTGAGATCATGCTCGTGACACACCATCAACTAGTGGTAGTAAATCTCATGGAAAGAAGGGTAAAGTTAAGTTTCCATGTAGGTTATTTGAAGGGAATCACCCCATTCACCTTTGTCCCTATCTAGATGAAGCCAAAAAAGTGTTGGATAACAGTCTTGCTTCACCGCAACGACTTCCATCTGGGTATAGGAGAATATCCCTTAATCCTTCACTAGTTGATAAAGTGACTGACCCAAATCAACCGTCGATCAAACTCACTCTCTCTAAATGTGAATCCCATGAGTCTATACCTAACCAATCACAGGTAGAGGTAACAGGTGACCCGATTTCACCTTCAGTTAATCGTACCTTTCCTATAGAGAGTGAGTATGATACCACTAAGGTTCTTTTTGTTTCTTCAGATTCTAATGAGCTTGGAGACAACCCTCCTATTCCATCAAGATAGGATGAAAATCCTCTTGTTCTCGTAACACAAGGGGATAATACTCTCGTTTCTATAGTACCCCCTCCAAGTAGTCTAGTCACTTCCTTTGATTGGAATCGACTGGTAGGATGTTGTCTTCCTTCTTATGTTCCTTTTCAGATCATAATACAGGTTTGTAATATGATTGTACATGGAACTATTTAGATGAAGGTGCATCTGTGAGTATCCTTTCCACCATTGCTTGGCAAGCGCTCAGTTCGCCGCCACTTGTGCCTGTTACCCAGAATCTGTTGGCTTTTAACAGAGGAACCAATCAACCATTAGGGATCCTTCCTCAGTTGCCTATTACTTTGGGAGGAAAAATTGTTTATCTGAATGTGATGGTAGTCCCAGGCCCTTTAGATTACAATTTACTTCTTAGGCATGAGTATGTTTATGACATGGGAGTTATTGTTTCAACACTCTTTTGAGTGATTTGTTTCCCGCATGAAAGCAAAATTTTCACCATTGACCAGCTTTCATTTCCTTGTCCAAATATGGCTTCCAGTCAACCATCTTCCCTAAATGGTCCTTTTGTACCAATGGTATCACCCCCACCATGGGTTAATTATGTGGCAACCCATTCCATGCCTACATCAACTGATGATCAATTCAGCGATGTTGTCCATTATGTACTGGGGGCATTGGAACTAGATCTCTCTAATGGATTCCTTGCTATAGATCCCTTCCAGAGCATTGTTCTCCCATCTTATGAGAACCTCTTGGAAGTCATGACCTCTTATGAGTCGTGATCAAGGAAAATGAGGATATTTTTTTTACTGTGTCAACCTCATTAAAAAAAGAAACAAGGAATATGAGGACAATTCTTGGTCTTGTGTCAACCTCGTTAAAAAATGAAACAAGGAATATGAGGACAGTTCCTGGTCTTGTGTCAACCTCGTTAAAAAATGAAACAAAGGGTTTGAGCATAGTTCCTTGTCTTATGTCAAGCTCATTAAAAAAATGAAACAAGGAAGACGAGGATAGTTCGTTGTCTTGTGTCAACCCCATTAAAAAATGAAACAATGAATATCATGATAGTTCCTTGTCTTGTGTCAACCTCATTAAAAAATGAAACAAAGTATCTGAGCATAGTTCCTTGTCTTGTGTCAAGCTCATTAAAAAATGAAACAAGGACTCTAAGCAAAGTTCCTTGTCTTGTGTCAAGTTCGTTAAAAAATGAAACAAGGAATCTAAGAAGAGTTCCTTATCTTGTGTCAAGCTCATTAAAAAATGAAACAAGGACCCCTGGAGAAAAGTTCCAATGTGAGACTTCGATTAGATCTTGTAAAATCCTAGTCGAGTCTTTCACTTGATCTCAAAAAGGAACCGTCATTCCATCCACCTCATAGCCATAAGTAGTCTACTTAGGTGAATGCAATGAAGCTTGGGGGGGCATGCACCTAGAATTGAGTCATCATGTTGGGGGCATATAAACCAATCTCAAGCATAGTTTTTTGTTTCAAGCTTGTGTAAACATGAAACTGAATCCAAGCATGGTTTTTCATTTCAAGCTTGTGTAAATATGAAACTAAATCCAAGCATAGTTCCCTATGGTGCAAGCTTGCATAAAAATGACCCCATTTCCATTTTGACCCTCGTGATTGCCATTCTATCAGTGTTGGGTTGTGTTATATTCTTTCCACATAGTTAACAGGGGGTTTGAGGTGTACCCGTAACCCCACTTTATGGGGTTCGGGGCAGCGCCCCGGAAAATTTTGGTTTTGGACCCTATGTTAGGTTGGACAGACCCACCTATGGTTTTGTGCATGATCTTCGCACATGTTTTTGGATGCGATGGTTTTCGGTCCATGGTTTTGGACGCGATGGTTTTCGGTCCATGGTATTGGATGCTTCGGCATGTATAAATATGTATTGTAACATTGAAAGGAAAA
>APFE030366480.1:0-17583 GCA_000404065.3 Pinus taeda
CTATTAGACATAATATTCATAATCTTCTCTTGTCCTTGCATTGGTCTTTCATTATCTACCCACATCCTAGCCATTTTGTCCTTTAGTTCTTGTAATGTTTCAAAAATAGTAGCATTGGTACTATGTGGTTGTTCTCCTAGTTGTACCCTTGGCTCTTTTCCTAGCTGTACCCATACCTTAGGATTGGCTTCTCGAAGAGATGTTGGTCCTGTTCTAGTTATGGGCCTATGTGGAGTAAATCCAGTTTGCCTCATGCTGGTTGTCTTTGACTTCTTTCTCTTTATGCACATCACAACACTGTTAATTATTTGTTCCATAGGTCTTAGTTTTGCAACCTGAGGCTCTGATACCACTTGTCATGTCTCCATAAATTCATAAAAAGAAAATTTTAGTTATTAAAATCCATATCTATAAACTATAATGTAAATGAAATTATTGAAACAATCAACCATTGGATTCATTACCATGGTGATTACACAAATCTCGACGATATATACATTAAACAATAAAATTCATTGTGTTTTACAAATGATTTGAATTATGATTTAATTACATATGGAGAGGGATTTAAAGCTAATGCATTGCATCTGTCCTCCCAAGCGATGGTGGCAACAAGTCTCGGGAGACTTCCATCTACTCTCTAGCTATCTTTCCCTCTTCGGAAACTCCTCTCCATCGACAGTCCTTCATGCCTTGAGTTCATCCAAAGGTAGTGTGTAAACCCTTATTGCTTTTGTCGATTTAGTTGTGAGGTATCATAGTATTATGTTTTAGTTTTGCAACGGTAATGCCTTTCGCCTTCCTATGGTCTACCTACTCCATGGAAATGTTACAGTTCTTTTTCTGCTACAGTGTTTCTCTTGCGGTGTGATTGGTTGGTCCTTCCAGCATTCTTTTTCCACGACAAAATGTTCCGAATCCGTGGCCCTGGAAGGTACAAGAAATTCTCCTAAGTACTTTTAATTGTATACTATAAATTTGTTTCTTAAACCTCAATGGGACATATGTAACATTTTTCCTTGTTTTTGTTTAACAAGTTTCTTCAGAGGCACCTTATCGTCCAAGAAGGTTATACAAGGAGCTCCTCCCAGAGCTCTATCACGGTTTTCCATCATGCCCATTGGTTTTTTCTGGGTATGTGAAAGATATTTCTTCTAAAAATGCTACAAGAAACAACTCTTGAAAGCCTAGGGTATGAATCGATGGGTTTTGTCGCTCCTGCTTACTTGATTTACCTATCGTAGGGTGTATACCTACATTCTTTAAGATGTAACATCTGAGTTCAATTCTTGGAGTCGTTTCTTTCTTAACTAGCTTTCTGGGTATGCAACTAGGTTTGCCCCTCTATTGGAAGCATTTGTCGATGTATATATGTTACAACTTTTAGCAAAGGTTTTAATATTGAAGGTTCCCTTTTAGAGGGTTTTCCAGATTTTACTGTGTAACTTTGTTTGGATATAAAGTTGCTTGAATTGTATCGAAGAGGGTCCTAAAAGCCCGGATTGAACTCATTTCTCCTTCAATTACAAGTTATCCATAGTTCGGTTTTATCTTTCATTGTTTTCGTAAATTGTATGTATCAAATAGCATTTTTCTTTAAAAATATTTTTGATAACTTGGTGATTCTGTCTCGTATTATTGAGTTTACTGTTATGGGGTTTGACCTGTGTTTTATCTCTACTGTGCAATACATTTTGTGTTTACTATAAGAAGTTTTGGCCTACATTCTATGTTTCATGTTATCTTATTTGAGTTGGCTATATGTAGTCGTGGCTCTTATCCTCTGGAGCTATAGTTCATTTTGAGATTTGTCTTTTATTTAGATTCCTCTCCTCCAGCGAACCACCGTCTATTTAAAAATAGTTAATGTAAATATTTTTGTTTAGGTTAAATGTTCTCAACAATTATTTGGTTTGGGTAGAAATGTTTTGGCCAAAGGTTCGATTCCTTGTTCTTTACAACATTACTCTAGATTGGAGCGAATTTACTAGAAATAACCAGTCCTTTTTAAGCTTCTCCTACGAACACCATGATACCCCTGTTTAATAGGTTCAAAGTTTATCTAGAAATTTTCCATTCTTTATTTCCTACCTTTTCACTTAAAGAGTTTTCATGGTAATCACTTTCAGTTTCATGCTTCTAAGAATTTAGAATTATTACTACAGTTTCAGAGAGTTTTATTTTGCTTAATTGCAATATAAACACAGTTTACATCTTGTGGCTACAGGCCAACATACTTATCCAACTCAAGCAATAACATTCTTCAACTTTATTTGCAACCTTAATATCACATCAAAATAAATACAGAAGTTTTAATACTTATATGGATTCTAGTTTTTTGACCATTGTCGACTGTTTGAAGTCACAACAATAATCTACTAGATTTTCCTCCCAACCTTGAGACTTGCCTTTAGGTCCAAGCCTCCCCCTATGTAAGGCTCCATCCTAGGGTCCTCTAACAGAACTAAATTCTCTAATTTCAAATACAATAAAATAGGAAATAATTTATTTCTAACTAAACATTTAATTGATGATAATTTACCATTAAAATTTATTTCCTACAATTAAATAGTGAGCATTTCATTTCAATCACTTACATGAGTAATCTATAAATAGAGGAATACATATTCTGATAGCATGGTTGAGATTCCCCTAAGCTCCTGATCCTGTTGGGATGCTCCTCTTAACTATCGACTGGATTTACCTCCTAGCCAACGAGGAAGTATTTCCTAGCCTAGGAAACCTCCACAGGTTCCCTAGCCCTCTGAGCCCAAGTCCAACAAGATGTAGTGTGTCCAAGATAAACAATATTCTTATTCTCTCCCTTCTCTCTTCCCCACCTTACTCTCAAAACAAATCCTCCAAAACCACAACCAAACCAAAACCAAAAGCAAGACCAAGGATCCCCTCTCCTCCCATCATCCTTCCCCTTTTATGCCCCCTTCTCTTCTCCACCTCAACCACCTCTCATTAATGTCATAACTACCCCCTCATCATTACATTTGACTTATCTTCTACCAAGTAAATTTGAGAGGACATTTTGGAGATGAGATATGAATATATAATTTAGTAATTAATTGGAGAGGACCATGTCTTCTCCCAAGTAAATTTGAGAGGACACTTTGGGGATGAGATATGAATATACAATTTGGTAATTAATTGGAGAGGACCATGTCTTCTCCCAAGTAAATTTGAGAGGAAATTTTGGGGATGAGATATGAATATATGATTTGGTAATTAATTGGAGAGGACCATGTCTTCTCCCAAGTAAATTTGAGAGGACATTTTGGGGATGAGATATGAATATATAATTTGGTAATTAATTGGAGAGGACCATGACTTCTCCCAAGTAAATTTGAGAGGACATTTTGGGGATGAGATATGAATATATAATTTAGTAATTTATTGGAGAGGACCATGTCTTCTCCCAAGTAAATTTGAGAGGACATTTTGGGGATGAGATATGAATATATAATTTGGTAATTAATTGGAGAGGACCATGTCTTCTCCCAAGTAAATTTGAGAGGAAATTTTGGGGATGAGATATGAATAATTAAATTGGAATAAATGGAAGGAGACGATATCCGATGAAAATTTAAATTTGAGGAGGTAAGTTGGGAATTGAATAATAACAAAATTTATATCAGTAATAAATTTATAGTTTCACCAATGTAGGTATGTACCAATATTTCTTGATAATTATAAGTCAATATTCTAAATTAATTTAAACACTAATAAAATTTGCATGCTAAGATTAAGTAGGGAATTACATGCGCTCCTCCTTTAGAAAACTTCATCCTGAAGTTATAGTGCAAAATATACAAGGAGTTCGAAGTAATTTGGAAATAAGGCATAACAAGATAGAGAGAGAGAGTTATAGTAGTAAAATTTGATAAGTCTGACAATGACATCGCATTACATTAGGAGTCTCCAACTGATCTATATACTCATATCCTTCCTGACCTACTTCCATTCCGACCCTATCCATCCTCTGCTTCTATATACGGCGGCATCGGCTATACCAATATAACCACTTATAAAACCAATATGGCAAAAGCGTCGACTATATTGACCTAACTTCCCCAGTAGGAAAATGGAAATTGTCATCACACGTCTAGCGGAGCGTGTCCACCACTTCCCTCCCCCGATTCTAGGTTTGGAGGTTACATGGTGGGAAATAATTCCACCCCTCCTCACAACTAGGCTCAAAACCCTAATATGGACCACACTACAACACTAGTTGGATACTTGTCATCGAATAATCCAGTCAGGAAGTCTTATCACCTATCATTCACATTTAACCCATGTCATAAGAGTGCATATCCAGTAGATACAAAATGTAATAGAACAATGTACATTATACCTTTCCCCATGAGATATCTTGACCTTCCCCCAATGGAAGAGTAGATCTTGGCTATCATATAGTTCTTTCCAATTTGTGGGTTAGCTCTCATTCATGCATTTATATAACAAAAAGATATATATAGATAAGTGATCTTAAAGATCATGTTATTAAGTATAGTATCTACGTGTCAATCTTGTAGTTCATACTAGAAATAAATCATAATTTCACTAAGTCATTCATTAAACATGACTTAGTGAAATTATGAAATTATGACAAAGGTTGGTTCGAAACGTCGATTCCAACAAACATGAATGCAATGACGGAAGATAACACTACACAGAACATAGATCGCAGAAGCCTCAAATCATTAAATCATATCCACTTGAGCCATACATGAAACAAAAATAATTCTGACAAGTCACACACTAGATAATTCATCACCAAGTGAGTCATGCATTAGGCCATACATCAAAAATTTCCATCATCAATACCAAATCCATCAAATGATTTATATAAGCAGTTTCATGTGTCAAACTAAATACATCAATATTACATAACGTTCATAAATAAATAACATGGAACTGCAAAATAGAACCTTGGCATAAGTAGCTGTTGAAGTAAAAAATGGGCATCACAGATGCTCAAAAAGTGAGGGGTAGTCATGACGTATAGTCTCTGCATCCTCCCAGGTAGCAGATCCTGGGCTATACTTGTCCCACTCAACCTTAACTTGGTCCACCATGCAACATCTGAGCTGTCAAAACCTACAGTCCCATATGCGTAATGGTTCGACCACTATGGTTCCCATGTCCAAGTCCTGCAATTCCCTCCAATCTAGTTTGTGAGATTCATTAGAAACATAATGTCGTAAAATAGATACATGAAAAACATCATGAGTTATATTTAAATGGGGTGGTAGTACAATATGGTAGGCAATTGGTCCAATCTTCTCCTTGATCTTAAAAGGTCCTACGAACCGAGGTGACAACTTCATCCCTTTCCCAAATTGAATGGTGCTTTTGTTGGGTCAGATATGAATAAAACCCTGGTCCCCTACTTCATAACTATGATCAATGCTATGTGAATAAGCATAACTCTTTTCTCTATCTTGTGCTTCCTTTAACCTTTGTCGAATCTTCTTTACCCATTCCTCCATTTCTTGAACTAATTCTGGCCCAACTATTACTCGATCCTCCAACTTTTCCCAACTCAACGACATCCTACATGGCCTTCCATATAGAGCTTGATAAGGAGGCATCCCGATTGAACTGTGGTAACTGTTATTATAGGAAAAATATACCAATGGTAAGTACCTTTCCCACTAAGTCTGATTATCCATGACGTACATCCTAAGCATCTCTTCCATAACTTGATTTACTCTTTTAGTCTGCCCATCTATTTCTGGATGATATGCAGTGCTCAGGTTCAAGTGAGTCCCTAGTGCTAATTGCAAGCTTGTCCAAAACCTAGGTGTAAATCGAGAGTCTCTATCAGAAATGATCATTGCCGGTAACCCATGTAGTCGAATAACTTCACTTATAAACACTCATTCCACGTCAGTAACATCATAAGTGTCTCTTACTAGAATGAAATGGGCACTTTTGGTCAATTTATCAACTGTAGCCAATATAGAATTATGCCTCTGTGAAGTGAGTGGAAAACCCACAACAAAATCCATGGAAATTACCTCCCATTTAGACATAGGGATGTCATGTGGTTGTAGGAGTCATGTTGGATGGCGATGATCAGCCTTCACTCGTTGACATTCAAAACATTTGGTGACAAAATAAACTATATCGTGCTTCATGCCTGCCCAAAAGAAGAGTTTCTTCGTGTCTGCGTACATCTTCATTACTTCAAGATGTGCACAATTGAGTGCTCTATGTGACTCTTCAAGGATGGTCCTTCTTATACCCCCTTCCTTAGGTATGTAAAATCTCAATAGTCCATCTGGTTCAAGGACATATCCCTCAAAATTTGGTTCTATCTGCTTTCCACTTTGGAGTATTGAGATGACCTTTAGATACCAAATATCTTCAAAGAGTTTCTCCAATACACATTCCCTCAAATTTACCTTTAAGGCTACTAGGGAGAAGGTTCATGACCTCCTTCTTAGTGCATTAGCCACCACATTCTCCTTTCCCTTGATGTATGAGATCTCAAAATCATACTCACTCATGAATTCACTCCATCACCTTTGTCTAGCATTCAAATCCCTTTGAGTGAAGAGATGCTTCAAGCTTTGATGATATGTTCTTAACTCAAATCTTCTCCCAATGAGGTAGTGTCCCCACAGTGTCAAAGCTAACATCACTGCTGCTAATTCTAAGTCATTGGTAGCATACAACTCTTCGTGTTTCTTCAATTTTCTAGATGAGTAAGCTATTACTCCGCCTTCTTCCATCAATACTACACCCAATCCTTGCTTTGAAGCATCGGTGTAGAAAATGAAGTCTTTTTCCATGTCCGGTACTCGAAGGATTGGTGCACTAGTTAGTAACCTCTTTAGTTTTGTGAATGCAATATCACATTCATATGCCCATTCATACTTGACCCCCTTTCATTGTAATGTGGTGATGGGTTTTGCAATCCTCAAAACCGTTCCAAAAACCTGTGATAATACCGTGCTAGCACAATAAAACTATGTAACTCATGGGAATTTTTTGGTACTGACCAATCCATTATGGCCTTCACCTTTTCTGGGTCAACTAAAATCCCTTCTCCTGAAATGATGTGCCCAAGGTAATGAACTTTCTTCCGAAAGAAGGAATATTTTGATAATTTCCCATACAATTGATTTTCCCTTAAGCAAGTCAATACAACTATTATGTGCGTTTCATGCTCCTTTTCATTCTTGGAATACACAGGAATGTCATCCAAAAAGAATTGTACAAATTGGTCCAAATACTTGTTGAACACACCATTCATGAGGCTTACGAATACTGCTAGTGCATTGGTCAAACCAAATGGAACAACTACGAACTCATAGTGCCCAAACTGAGTTCGAAATGCAGTTTTTGAGATGTCCTCTTCCTTAATCCTCAATTAGTGGTATCCATATCGTAGATCAATCTTTGAGAAAACCATTGCTCCCTTCATTTGATCAAATAGGTCATTTATTTGAGGTATCAGGTATTTATTCTCTATTTTCTCCCTATTCAAGTCCCTATAATCTATGCATAGCCATAAGGAACCATCCTTCTTCTTGACAGAAATCACTATTGCAACCCAAGGCAAAATAATAGGTCTGATAAATCCAAAGTCTAAGAGGTCTTTTAACTGCATCTACAACTCACAAAGTTCTGGAGTTGTCGTCCTATAGGGTGTCTTAGATGTTGGTTCTGCACCAGGTTTTAGATCGATTGTGAAATCAATCTCCCTTACAGGAGGTAATCTAGGCAATTCCTTAGGAAAAACATCCTTGAATTCTGTTGATCTAGGGAGGGTCCTTTCTGGTCACTTACACCCTCGACCACATATAGCTTGCAACCTTGTCAGAGACAATGTTTTACCTTCATCATGGATATGAATTGTAGCGATACTCCTCTCTTGATTCCAAAAACCTCAATTGGCCTACCTTCATCATCCAAACAAATCACCTTCTCCTTGAAACAGTCTTCCAAAGTTTGATGAGCTTCTATCCAATCCATTCCAATAAATACATCATATGTCCCCAATGCTATGACGTATGCCTTCAACTTAGTCATACACACCCCAAGGTTTACCTGACATTTGTTAACACTAGGTGCTACTGCTTGTTTTATCCCAGAAGCCATCTTAACTTGCTTAAAGTCATCGTGCTCATAGGCTGCCAACCCACATTTTTCTAATGCAACTGGTGAAATGAAACTGTCTATAGAACTAGAATCAAACAAAATTTTAACTTTTACTTTGTTTATCATACCTGAGGTTTCTACCATGGCAGACTGGTGCTCAACTTGCTGGTTATCAACTGTTGCATAGATTTGATGGTGGCTACTAGCCCGCCCCCATTGTTGCTTTTCCTTCTCTATGTCTTTTACCAGCTTGTAACTCAGGGCAGTCACGCTGGTAATGAGGTCCCCTACATCCCCAACAAGTGATCCGCGATAGACCTTGAACCAAATGTTGTGGAGTTCTTTGGAAATAGTTCCTTCCCTTTGGACCCCTGCCCCTACTTGTTGCTCCTCGCGTATGACCTTGATTTGCATGCGCCATTGAAGCTATAGGTGAAGCTGCACTAGTAACCATTGAAATCCCCACTGTCGCTACTCTAGGTACAACTCTGTTTCCATATGGTGGTGGCCTCAAACTTACTCCCCTGGGGAAGGTACGAGGGGCCTTTCCCATAAACCTTGGTTGGCGTGGAAAAATGGTTTTGTTTCCACCTTTTAAGTCTAAGTGTTCTTCGACATAACAAGCCTGTTCCATAGCTCCTACAACTGAGCGTGGTTTCCACATCCACACTATTGCCCTAATCTTAAGGTTCAATCCATAAATAAAATGATCTGCTTGGCGCTAGTCAATATCCATGTAGGAGACATACTTGACCAATTCCATGAATCTAATTTCATATTCTTCTATCGTACAATTTCCTTGTATTAGGGCATGGAAGGCTCCTACCTGTTGTTCTTCATAATATGCTGGTAGGTACTTTTTCCTGAATCTCTCCTCAAATAACTCCCAAGTAACTGTGTTCGGATTGAGGTGTAGCTGATGCTCTAAGTTACCCCACCAATTCAAAGCACTATCTCTGAGTTGGAATATTGCTATTTTAGCTTTTGAATTGGAATTATAATCCCTTAGTGCGAAGCAACTTCTCATTCCTTCTAACGAAGCTTCTGCATGTTCACTGGTATGACCTCTTGCAAACTCTGGGAGCTTAATCTTTGGAGCTCCCTAGTAATTTCCTCGATTGGAGGTCCTCTATTAGAGTCTCTTTATCCCTTGAGATTTCCTAACCCTGATGGAGGGTGCTCCACTTCCACTTCATTTGTTTGGCACCCTTTTAAAGTCTCATTAATTGCTTCTAGGAAACACAAGATGAGAATCAACTTCGGTGAAGGTAATGGGTTATTTGTAGGAGGTCCCTGTGATGACTCTCCCTGACCTTGATTTCTTCGTGTCCTCACCATTTTGAGTTGTCCAAATATTTGTTCTGAGGGGAAAAGGAATGAATGATGGGTGTGATCAACTTAAATCTTGAAAATCGAAATTATATTTCTATCTTGATTAGTGTAAAGGAGAAGATAAATATTGCTAAAATAAGAATAAATTCTCATGAGATTTCTAGTGAAGTTAGGTGTTGGTCAATTCCCAAAACAACATGGGATGATAAAATATTTGCAACAGTCATACATGGCTAAAAATTAAAAATACTTTGTCTTTGATTGTTCAACTAAAACTCACACTAAATTTTAAGTTCAAGATTTTGTCACACTACGAACCTTCTTCACCTTTTATGTCAACAAAATTATGTTATTCATAGAATGATTATCTTAATATTTTAAATTATACTGTTCATAGAATAATTATCTCAATATTTTTTTGTGTATAGAAATAAAATACTAATAAATTCAAAATAATTTCTTATCATCTTATAAACCATTCGCTTTAGTTGATCATCATTATCAAAAAAATATTATGATTTATTCTCTTATTGATATCTTAATGTAAATTGTTTATATCTATATAATTAATTACTTAAAATGTTTGTAACTCCTAATTAATCTCATCAAAAATATATATATTTTTAAACAAATTCCTAAACTAAGAGGATAATATACCTTTTTAAAACAAAATCTTAAACTAAGAGGATAATATATGTTTTTGAAGCAAACTTTAATGTGTTTATATACAATATTATATTATCAGGTAGATTAATCAATGTAATGTTGGTTTGTGGAAAGTGTTATTTTGTTCACTTTCTATAAAAGTCAACCTGGTTGCTTAACAAAAATTACCCACAACTTAGTTGAACCCTATTAAATGTGTTATAAAATTAACAAAACCTTTAGGAAAATCAGACCAAATTCGAATAAATAATTAAAAAACCATTTCCATTATTCGAAGCGACAATTCTATTGGAAAGGACAACATTGCTCATGAACTTTGAATACCTTGGACAAGGGATTCCCGCTAAACTCGACTTTAAAAATATATAGTACAAATTCACAAAAGCTCCTGAAGTTTCAACACTAGTTGAAGCCTTGCAGGATTTTTTTACCTAAACTGAACTTGGTTAAAGTATATTTTAAGAGTCAACATGGCTCTTCCTGAAAGCAAAACCAAAATGATTTTTTCAATGTTCTCAGGAAGAAAGCCTCTGGGAGTCTGCTAATGACGAGAGAGGCACAAGATAAGTCCACTTTATCAACTAGGCAGAAAATCGATGAATTGAGTGGGAAGAGCCTTGTTGGGAATAAGTCTTTAAATGATGTAAAAATAAATGGCTCTCCTGACGAAAGTCCTCATAAATATAAGAAAGATCTTACAGTAGTAGATGAAGTTCACAAAAAAAATAGTACTGTGAATTGTTCCATTTTTGGAAATAGCAGTACTTGTCCTAAGGATATGGATAAATTGGGTTGCCCAACACCCATGAATGACATGTATTTCATTAGATGGTCAGAAGAGGAAGAAATCACTTTTATGAGGTCTCTTTGGTGGGACGAAAATGCAGAAGAGGAACCTCTCACAATAGAGGAAATTAATGAATTCTACAAGAAGCATAAGACACCTCTTAATGCTTTGCTCGAAGATAATCGTTGGCAAGGGGAGGCTTCACTTTGAAAATATGATAAGAAATTCCAGTTTGTAATAAGAATATTTAGTTTAAATTCTTTTGGGTCAGGTATACTAATCTAAGTTAATCAGTGTACTAATTAACGAGATGACACCGTGAATGTAATCTTGAGAAAAATAATAAGAACAACCACATGATCTGATATTGATTGTGAATCTAGTTATAAATCAGATTCTATGATAGTTATATGTAATTCCTTTTGATATATTGACAACATTATTTAGGTCAGATACTCAAAGTTTGTTTTGATAAAAATTTCTTGAAAGTGAAGGACTCACGAGGGTAGCGAAAGAAAATGCTTCAGTCTTTTCAAAGTTGTTGCCTGAGATTTGTGTTTAGTGGGTCTTGGGTCCATATTTTGAACCCGCTCTGATACCATGTGTAAGGCTCCATCCTAGAGTCCTCTAACATAACTAAATTCTCTAATTTCAAATACAATAAAACAGGAAATAGTTTATTTCTAACTAAACATTTAATCGATGATAATTTACCATTAAAATTTATTTCCTACAATTAAATAGTGAGCATTTCATTTCAATCACTTACATGAGTAATCTATAAATATAGGAATACGTATTTCGATAGCCTGGTTGAGATGCCATTGAGCTCCTGATCCTGCTGGGATGCTCCTTTTGACTACTGACTGGATTTACCTCGTAGCCAACTAGGAAGTATTTCTGAGCCCAAGAATCCTCTATCGGTTCGCTAGCCCTCTGAGCTCAAGTCCAACCAAATATAGTGTGTCCAAGGTAAATAATACTCTCCTTTTCTCCCTTCTCTCTTCCCCACCTTACTCTCAAAACAAGTCCTCCAAAACTACAACCAAACCAAAACCAAAAGCAAGACCAAAGATCCCCTCTCCTCCCCTCATCCTTCCCCTTTTATGCCCCCTTCTCTTCTCCACCTCAACCACCTCTCATTAATATCATAACTATCCCCTCATCCTTACATTTGACTTATGTTCTCCCAAGTAAATTTGAGAGGACATTTTGGGGATGAGATATGAATATATAATTTGGGAATTAATTGGACACGACCATGTCTTCTCCCAAGTAAATTTGAGAGGACATTTTGGGGATGAGATATGAATATATAATTTGGGAATTAATTGGACACGACCATGTCTTCTCCCAAGTAAATTTGAGAGGACATTTTGGCGATGAGATATGAATATTTAAATTGGAATAAATGGAAGGAGACCATATCCTATCAAAATTTAAATTTGAGGAGGTAAGTTGGAGTTGAATAATAACAAAATTTATATCAGTAATAAATTTACAGTTTCACCAATGTAGGTATCTATCAATATTTCTTGATAATTATAAGTCAATATTCTAAGGTAATTTAAACACTAGTAAAATTTGCATGATAAGATTAGTAGGGAGTTAAACCCCGAGTTGTTACTCATATGCACGATATTCCCTGCAAGACCATTAGTCTTGTTGGTCACAACTATCTGCTCTTAACTAGACTTAGCATTCAGGGAATCTACCTAATTCATCAACACATAAATCTCCCTTCTCCTTTTCCTCTTTTCATCTCAAGTACCAATACCCTCTTGATTTAGTTCCTTGAGAATAAATCCTCATGGAAGTATTTAGGGATAGGTAAATGCCTACCCTAACCACCTGACATATGATTGCCATTATCAAAACATTTACCTCATGTAAATCTTTTAATCAAATTAATAAATTTATAAACTTAAAATAATAATGTTCAGTTTGTTTACTGCAATAATAAAATATTTATAATTATTGGGGACATCACACTCTACCACCATGCAAGCAAAATGAGAAATCAAATAAAATAGTGACTAGAGACAATGGTAGTGGAAATAATGTTAGAACAATATGGTTGAGCTATGTAAATAAACAAATATCTTTGACAGCATTAGGGATGGGAGTGTGGATTGGATTTTTCAGAGTTGTTTCTATGTTCATTTTTTGGGATATGGCAAGGAATTGGGTAATGTGGTTGTCTCACAAAAAAACACAAAGACCATTTTAAGGATTGTATTGATTCCCTAAATAGATCAATGACACTTCTCTATATAAATTAATGCCTTAGTGTAGATAGTATTGTTTTTTCGTATAATATTTGAATGTCCCTTGTTTTGAGGCCCTAAATGACATTTTTTTGGAAACAAGAAAATCAATAACATTTGGAAAGGGTTTGGAATCTAAATTTTTAGAACTAGGATATATATTTCTAACGATGTATCATATGCATAAAACAAATATCGTATTCCAATGTTATGACCCCAGGAAGTGGATTTACTAATTTACCCCAGCGGGGCCCACTCACTTTTGGCACTTCATCTCCTAGGGTTAGGTTTTTAGATTTTTAAGGTTTTCCATTGTTTTTCAATAATAAATAGGTGTTTGAGCCTCATTGTAACAAAGTTCAGAAGGCATGTAGATGCCACATCTCTTCTCAGAGATAAGCTACCATTGCATGAGCTAGTTTATTTATGTTCTGCATATAAACAATTTCCAATACTTTGTTATTAATGAATTGAAAATATGTTTTTCACTATATCTTTATGTTTCTTTTTATATGTGTATTTCAATTCATTCCTTCATAAAATCTAGATCACCTAAATATTTTTAAAAAACGAACCCATCTTCCATCCATATCTCACCTTCATATTTATGCCGCATGAAACTCCAGGGATTGGAAAATCTATTTACCATCTCCATTGTCCTTTTCTTTGTTAAGATCAATAAAACTTAGTCTGTTTCATTTTAGCATGGTCATTTGTGTTAATAAACACTTAAACAAGCTCCCATTTCCATATCCTTGCACATTTGTACAATCTCCCCAACATTTCAAGAATATGCTAGAGGCATCACACCCCTTTCCATACCATCAACAATATTGGCACTCAATACCTCCAAGGTTTAGATTGTTCCCTTGTATCTTTCCACATATTATAGGACACTCAGGTTTACACGTAGTAAGCCCCACATTTCCAATTATCATCTACACCCTTCACATTTGGTAGGATCACTCACTCAGTAGCATAAAGGTTATGTGACTATTCATGGCTGACTCCAACTAGTGTTTTGTTTTGTGTCTCACTCGCTAATAGCTAACTTACAAGCTCACTTTGCACATGAAATTAATTATCCACGTAACAACTACTTTACTCATCTTGAACCCATTTTTCACAAACTTTATAGCACTACCGCACAATGCTGCCTATTTCCCACTGCCTCTTAAAGACTCTAGTTTTGTCATCTCCTAATTTGTTGCATTCCAAGGTTCTCATTCTCATGCTTTTAGACACAACCTCATCTCCTGATCACATATTTCTAAGGGTTTCATCATGACCACATCCACAACCTCCAAGCCACCATCGGAAGTCTCAATATGTGTTCCTCCATGTGGCCACAATGATGCATGACTTGCATACGTCACAAATCTCTCCTTCAAATCACGAACCTCATCTCCTCCTCTACTCAAGCGTTAACATCGTGTTCATATAATTATTTATACCATCTTTGTGTATCTTAGATTTCTTGCCAACATGTGCACTTTTCTTCCTCGTGTCTTCTCTGTATTTCTCATAGAACTCTGGTCATTCATAACCATGCTTTGATAAACACACAACAACAATGATCACAACTCTAATATCAATTGTTAAGTTCACGAAATTGAGAAAAGTGGTGGTGTCTAAAAACATTGTTGCTTGTGATCCCAACGACCACTAGGACAAATTAACATGCATTGTTTCTACCTTTAAATATGTTATGTTCCACATGAATACAATTGTCCAATACCATGGGTTCTCATAAACCTAGAGAATGAAAACCACCAATAACTGGATTGAGTCAATTTTAACTAAACTACCCTAACACAAAGTTAATAAAGTGTTTGAATTGTGAGAGTGCTCAACAAAGGAATATTTAGAGATTATATTGTGTTGGGTTTCAACTATATATTCTTTAAAAATGTCTTCCTAGTTGGCCAATGTAGGTTATTCCACAAGAACTTTGAATTTAATGAATCCCAAGGTAGTAATTGGATGAGAGTGATCCTTAACACAAGAATAATTGTTAAAGGGTGGTGTGAGCTATATATATAGTGTGAATTTTCTTTTTTGCAAGGGATTTTGAGATGCGAACAATGATCACTTGGGCATAAGGAAGGGTGACTTTGGCTATGGGGTTGGACAAGGGTTTGAATGTTTCTGGGTTGATAAATGAATGTAAGGCTCTTTTTATTTGAAAGATTTTGTAGCCATTAGATAAGAAGACCTTAGTTAAATGGGATTTTCCTTTTTCAAAAATTTAGGGTGCAGAATTTTGAATGACCCTAGTGACTAAGGTGTTAAGGATGATAAATTCTTATGTTAGGAGCTTGTGAGAGTCACAATAAAGATATCTATCTATATGGGTATTTGAAATATCAAATGTTTCACACCTAGTCCACATTTTTCTAGAAGTAACAACACATAATATGAATTTGAATTTTGAAAACCTGCACTCTCCAATCTTATATTATTAATGTCTAGTTTCTTTTTAATTTTGTACATAAAAAAATTAAATATGTATATGATTTTTCCATAATTATATATATGTTTAAGTAATAATTTTTTTTTTAATTATTAAATACTATTTTCAAAGTTATAAATATTAATATTATACTTAGATTAAATAAGCATATGAGGAATATATATTTTTTAATTAATAATTAATTTTTAATTTAAAAAGTATTAAATGATATTTTCCTATTAAATTTTATATTTATTAATGTTGATAATTTTTTTCTTAATACTATTTTCAAAATTATAGATGAAGTTGGAAAAGCTAAGAAAATTACAAAACAAAGAAATTAGATATGTTCATATTCTTTTGTATTGAATTAGATATAAAAGGAAAAAAGCAATGGAAATTTTCATTAATAAAAAGGAAAATATACAAAAGAAAAACAACAATGGAAATTTTCATTAATAAAAAGCAAAATTATTACCCTATATAATAGATAAGGTATTTTTATTATATAAGGTATTTTAATGGTTTTAAATGGGGTTAAGAAATGGCGAATCTAGTTGATAAAGAAAACATTATTTGAGAACATTATTTTAGGTGAAGATTATATGGGTTATTTATATTGATTTGATTTTAATTGAAGTTAGAAAATGAAAGTTTTTGTTATTAAAATAATATCATCATATTATGAAATTTCAATGTGTTTTCTAATTTTATGAGTTATTTATATTGACTTGACTTAAATGGGTGAGAAAACTAGAAATTTTGTTGATAAAATGAACATCATGAAATTTCAATGTATTTTCTAATTTGATGAATTGTTTGTATTTACTTGGTTTAACTAGGGCTCAAACATGAGAAATCACAATTTCAATGTGTTTTCTAACTTTAAAGGTTCTCTGTATTGACTTGAGTGGGGTTAGAAAATTAGAAATTTTGTTGATAAAAAGAACATCATCATATTATGAAATTTCAATGTATTTTCTAACTTTATTGGTTATTTGTATGCACTTGATTTAAGTGACTCTAGAAACTGAGAATTTTGGTTGATAAAGAGGAAAGTCATCATATCATGGAATTTCAATATATTTTCTAAGTTTATGAGTTGGATTGAGAGAATGAGAGAAGAATAAAGTTGTTGATAAAGATAGAAATTGTTGGATAATCATGATTAAAGAGAAATTTTTAGATTTACTAATAAATTAATCTTAAAGAATTTTTTTTGTTAACACTTAATTTTTTTAATGAATAAATAAATATTTTAAGAGTTTAAAATTATCTATTTTATAAATATTTAAATCAATCTTTTATTTAAATATTATTTTTTTATTTAACAATCGTTTCAAATATAGGTTATATTGAAATAAATATAAATTATAATTTTTTTAATTTTTGAAAAATCAATAATTTTTAAATTAAAGTAAAAATAAATTAATTAATTAATTTGTATTAATATATATTAAGTATGGTTTAATTTATAGGTAAAGATTTTTTTATTATTATTGGAATTTGTTGATACAATTTCAAGCAAGAATGAGATTTTTTGTTGTTTAAAATGTATTTTTGAATATATAAATAGATTTAACACATGAAAATCCTAAACTCTTGAATTATGTTGATTAATACTTAATCTCAAAATTTTTAAAAATCTGTACTGAATTTATTAAAATTAATTCAGAAAAACATATTAAAAAAAACATTTATAAATTACACTAAACCATATATATTATAACCTTTTCAGTCATATTAAAAGATTTAAATTAATTAATAAATACCATAAATCCAAATAGTATCATGAAACTAAATTATCTAAGATAACCCATATTTGATATAATTAAAATCCGTCAAAAAGCCCCTAAATCTCGTGTGTCATTTCTCCAATACAATGGGGTGGCGATCAAGTTCTTCTTTAGGTTTTAAGATAGAAAATATTGTAAAAGAAAATTAGTTTTATATGTTAT
>APFE030366485.1:0-30396 GCA_000404065.3 Pinus taeda
GGCCTACCTTGATAAATGCCTTAATGCTCTGATCCGAGACTCGTTTCAGGGATTTGATCTCCTGATAATGGTAACATCCTCCAGAGTTATTCCAGAAGAAAGCCGCAGCACAAGAACAGTTCAACAGGCATGAGTTCTTGCATTGGTCGAGGCTCACAGAGCTCGGATTCATGTACTCATTTGCAAAGTAATCGACCCCATCAAGCTCCAGGAATTGTTTCGAAGCCCCGCATATAGGATTCTTCCTTAAACTACATCCGATATTGGGTTGAAATTCATTAAATATAGTGTCATCCTGGCAACTGCAAGTCCCTCCTGAGCTACAAATGCCGAGGGAACCACAGATATTGGGAAGCTTACAGACATCCATAAAATATATAGAAAACATGTCTGAATCAAAGACCAACATGGTCTCTGATTGAATATATGTTTTGAAATTTCCATCGTTATCCAATCTCAGGAACCGAAAGAAATCATTCCCGGGCTGAGCTCCCACAACAATTTGTCTTGGGTTGAGCGCCTGCCCCTGTGTTTCTTGCATGCATTCGGTGCTTACGCTAAGAACCTGTACTAGATTTATGCTTTCCCCTTTCGATCCGTAAATCAAGCCAGTGTTATTACAGGCAGAATGCAACGCAAAGTTCAGAGAACTCGATGACTCAAACCCTAATGGATTGTATGTCCAGACCCCATAGGGAAGAGGCGAAGGAAAGCTAGCATAAAAAACAACACCGCCCGGTTCCATTTTCAGCATATATGGCCCTTCTGAAAATTCAGTCTGGGATTTGCTCGAGACGAGAGCTTTGCCTGAACCCAGATACCCTCCTTGAACGATTGTATCAGTTGGGTGATCGAAACTCGCCCAAATTGTAACATTTTTAATGTTTTGCAGTATCAGGTTGCCTGAATCCAAGAGTTCCAGACGATTTACTTGGCCAACATTGGCAGACCATGCCAGAGACCCGTCCGTGTCTTGTAGAATTAGGTCCCCTGCCTCATGTGCCAGCTTTAAATAGGGCTTTCCTCTGATAGGTTTGTTCCTGTTGGCTGCCCATACCATGGTTTCATTCATTCGGATATAAGCAATGGAGTAGTCTGGGGTTCAGAAGAGTACCTGGTTGCGGGGGCGCTGTTGAGTTGCAGAGCGGGAAGAAGCGCGAGAGCGGGAGAGCGTCGGGCCGGGTCGAAGAGTAACGCGGGGGAGGGAGTATTCTACCGAGCACCGGCCATAATACTCCCGATCCCTCCACATCGTCCCCGATCCGATCGGTCAGGGATGTCAGCACCTGCAATCTGATTTTTTTGTCAGACTTTCAATTGGGAAAATGTTGGTGGATGAAAGAGGGTGGCGGGGTTGTGGGAGGGTGGCGGAGGGCAAAGAGGTTTCCGGTAGCCGGAGCCGGACGATTTTCCGGCCGGCAATGGAAATCGGGCCATTCTACCTCGATAAACTACTCCAAAAACAAATGGCGAGCACAAATCCGATTGACTACCCTCCTCAAAGTTTGAAAAACAAATACAAATCTGATTGGGAGAAGGACATAGCAAAACTTAAAGCTACGACTCAAGAGGTTCTCTTTTTTACTCTTTAAAATTCACGAGGAATGGTTTTAATTTGAAAATGTTGGAATGAAAAAAGTACATTAAAAGTTGTTTTAATTTGTAAAAAAAAAAAAAAAGGGCATATGCGAATTTTTAAAAGGCATCGTGAGACTCATTTTCCTAAAAGGCTTCGAGAGAATTATTTGAAGAATGCTCATGTATTGTTTAAAAAGGGGGCTTCGTTCATAATTTTTTTTAAGACGGAAATTAAATTTGTTCGTTTAAAAAGGATTTAATGAAAATAAAAATTAGCAATCAGATGTGGGAATTGTAACATTAAAAAAAATATTTGTGAAAATTGAGCAACATAAAAGTGTGCCATATTTAACTAATGGGAAAATCCAAGAGGTTGATAAGATCAAAGTGACAACATGAGATGTTTGAAATATTTTTGGAAATGTAAAAGCAAAAGAATGCCATTCTTACCCTCATTATAGATGCAAAGATAGCAAAGGAAGCTTGGGATACCCTTGAGAGGTGTTTTGGTGCAAGGGGGAGCATTGAAACGTTTGTTGAATCCCTTTGTATTTAGTTGCCAATGGATGATGATTATGAGGAATTTGAAGAAGTAGAAAAGGAGCACGTAGATGCTTGTGAACCTCACTGTACACAAGCACAAGTGGATGAAAATTTAATGACTCCAGCAACAAAGCTCGTTGATGACAATTTTGCGAATCGTGCACAGTGGATGAAAATTTAATGATTCCAGCAACAAAGCTCGTTGATGACAATTTGGCGAATCCAACAACAAATCTTGTTGATGACAACAAAGCTGCCATTAGAGCAGTCAATGATATGGTGAATCCACCAATTAATATTGTTGTTGTAAATTTTTATGAGAAATTATTGGCTAATGATGAATGGTTGTAGGTGATGCAACAAAGATATCATATAGACATGATGTTATTTAGTGAGAAAATCTCACTTGAGCCAGTGGAAGGCAACCTGTCTGCAACAACACAAGTTAATATACAAGTGGAAGAGACAAAGAGGGAAACAAAGACAAAGACAAAGATAGAGGCAGAGGCAGAGAATGAATCACAACATGAGAAAACTCTCATTGTAGAGTAGAAGGAGTAGAACCAATGTGGTTCTGCAAATATTTTTAATTCTAAAATTGGTTTCTAGTGTGCAAGTACACAAAACGATTATGAAGAAGCGTTAAATTTCCTTGAAGCATGGCTCGCAACACCATGTCTAGGTTAGGTTTGCATAGAAACTGGATAAATGAACCATGAAGACAACTTAGACGATAAACAAATCAATGAAATTTTATTGGAGTTCTGAAGAAATCTCTTTTATTATAAACTAATGTTGCAACAAATTGATGATGAAGATCACAAAACATAAGATAATATGTGGTAGCATCCCACATATAAGCTGATTTTTTACGAAGTCCACGACATGCTTAGACAACCTGGAACAACTGAAGACTTGTACCAACAAATTTAAAAAATGAGGTTTGAAGTGTACGATAAGAAGAAAAGGTTGAAACAATTTAGAGGCTACAAGAGATATGGAAAAAAGAAGAAAAGTAAATGTAGTTGAAGTCAATTTTTTAATTGTAAGCCTAGCTGACACATAGACCAGCAAACCTCTTAATTGAATTTTTATGTGGTTGTAATTAAAGGGCAGTGTTGGAAAATCTACTTCCAACCACATGCTAAATATCAAAACCATCCAAGTAAGTGTCCCACTTCAGTTTCAATTAATCTAATTTAATAGAGTTTCACTCCAAACCTAAACTTATTTAACTGATTTGTAATAATAAGAAAAACCATCCTCTATTCCACATTTTATTTTTCATTCTTTATCAATGTTGAATTCAGCTCCACTTTTTATTTTTCATTCTTTGTCAATATGGAGGTGTGGGCGTATTTTATTTATATTTAAAAATATTCTTTGAACTATCGAAGATATTTAGGATTAGGATAATTTCGCCCCAGAAGTTGAACTCATCATTTGGAGTCACTACGTGTAACTTCCTTGTACCATAGAAAAAAAAAAGGATAGATTCAAGTAGCTATATTGATTGTGAGGCTCACTACGTAAAAAACAGTGGACAGTGAAATATGGCTACTAGCAGAAGAAAACGCTAACCTGTGTTTCGTATACACAACTTACATATCACACACCATATTCGGACTTGGACTTGACTATTGACTGCAGAATATGCGTATCATATCATATGCGAGACGATACAAGCTAGTCATCGCATGCATGGTTGACAAACGATACAACGTCTTATTATAAAAGTTAACTATGAGATCTACCTTCCCGAGTATTTCCATGCGTTTCACTATCATCGCCAGATTATACCATTCAGTGCCTAGACCCAGGGGGGTCATCGTGTCCAATGCCAGGGCTGTGGCCTAGGGGTTTAAAGGGTGAAATAGTTTTCTTCACTTCATGCTGAACCGCTTCAAATTTTAGGGAAGGAACTAATTTCTCAAGAAGTCCATCAGAACGCTGATCTGAAGCATTCGACTTAACAAATACAGCTAGCTTCAAGTTGGCGTCTGTACAAGAATGCTCTTCAATGTCAGCTCTTCTGCCAAAGGGTTCCTTTAGCTCCAGTAACACCTTCGCAGGAGTCATTTCCTCGACCAGTGGATAACTAGTTTCAGGAGTCGCTTTAACCTGAGAATCGCTATTGAGAAACAATGGCTTGAAGCCGATAATCCGAGCAGCCTCACCTAACGGTGCTGCAAGCAACAATATGATAATCACAACACAATTCTTCATCACTAAATTGATTTGCGTAAGACAACTTGTTTATTTGCACCCAACGTGATTATCACAAGCAAAACAAACGCGGACACGGTTAACTTATTGTCCAGTGAGGTTATGATACTCGGAAGAAAAGGGAAGAGAATACAAGAAACCACACTGAGATGCGTCTCTGCAACAACCGCACGCAGGGCTATAGATGAGAATTCGACTGGTGAAATGTTTAGACCTTGCCATCCTATTTATCTATTAGCTCTAAGGTCCAGTAAGCTAGAAATAGATTCCTCCCATGTACTGTGGAATTATTTAATAGATTTCAGCCGTAACACTACCATTCGAATAACATTTATTCTTGTAAAGATCGAATGGCCACACGAAAATCATAAAATAATAGAACCCACGCATGGGGACGGCACGCCGACCATATGTCTAAAAAGTATTGCGGTTGCTTTCTTGTATGGCCAGATTCATGCATTCAGTTATGATCCGCAATGATTACCTTGCGTTTACTTTCTTGACTTGAGAAGTTCTGGCCTATCTACTTCTTTTTCTGACCCAGGCTAAATCAAAATTGTTTAGGAAAGGAACTCTAACAAATCACTCGACATTTTGAATGTTTGAGGAGAATTAACATTCGCTTCTTTTGTCAGCAGTGTGTGTTAGTGGTTGAGAACAGGGCTGGCCAGCTTTAAATTATACTAGATTCTCAAAAGACTATTCAAAATAATTATTGGTCTGGAACTGTAGATTAAAAAAAATATTGCGTTCACTTTTCTCTGTTGTTCATGTATCTTTAGATTCTCTTGTACTTTGGTCTGGATCCGAATCTTTCTGTGCGTTAATATCAAGACTTCTGTTCCGTGCACACCACAACTCCTATTACATTTGTTTGGCAGCACTGTTCTTTTATAATTGTTTGTCAATCCACGAAACCACCAGTTCATGGCAGACAATCTGCGCAGAAACGGCAGCCACCCACATGGCATGTGTTTCTTGTTTGTAATTCGTCTCAACTCTTATAAGCAAACAAGCAAACCACCAGTTCATGGCAGACGATCTGCGCAAAAAGGGCAGCCACCTACATGGCGTGTGTTTCTTGTTTGTAATTAGTCTCAACTCTTATAAGCAAAAGAACTTCCTGTTTGAAATTTTATAACTCTCACTGTGCTTTTAGCTGCCTTATGATAGTTTTCCTCGAGTTTCGTTGAATATTATTCAAATTCCTCACAAATATGTCGAGTCATACAAGATTGCAAGGGTTTCATAAACTAATTTTACGACAAAAAGAGGTTGTCGCTAGGTTGAGTGGTTGGGATTGCTGGTCATAATACCTTTACTTGCATTTGAAATTTTGTTTACTATGCTTTTGGCTTTTTGTTTATTATGCATTGTAGACTAGCGTATCAAATCGGAATTTTTTTTATGATTTGCAAATTCGCATATTAAATTGGAGATTGTTTTTTACAATAACAGTATATGTTAATTAATGAAACATAATTTAATTTAAAAGAAAATTGAAAAATAAGTTGGTTATCACGTTTTCGGATTCAGCTCCAGCTATCTTACCTGCCTGCGTCCAGGTTTCCCTAGACCTACTGCTCACATCTTATATATGCTGGTAGGTATTCTGCAAAGCTGGCATACTCATACATATTGGTTAGGCCTCTGCTAGACTTCTGTCCATTTGGTTGGCTTGGATGTGGAAGTGGAAGGTTCCGGACGAAAGTGAAATGTTGCTCATGGCTGGTAGTATATAACCGCATCCTAACTTGGGACAATCTTGCCAATCAAGGCTTCATGGGCCGGGTATATTCCCTCTATGTAGATCCGTTAATGAGGATGTGGCACACATTTTCCTGGACTGCTCCTTTGCCCTATCCGTTTGGGACGAAATAACAACATTCCTGAAGATCAATAGATCCGTGGACAGAGTATCTATGTTCCCAGGTGTTTGAAGTTTGCCTGCCACCACATGGAGTACAAAACTATTCAACTATACATTTTCTAGGGGATTTGGGGCTGCGAGAATGCATGCATATTTGAGCATGTTGTCTTGGATTTGAGAGCTACTGCCCTCAAAATCGTTGGTTACATTATGGGAATTGGCCCTTAAAAACATATTAGCTCTAGTCGTTGTTGGTCTTTCAAATCCCTTGACCATATTTTTACTATTGGTTTTTTCGATGGTGATTTTGTGGGTGGTGTGTGTGGATGTGGATCAATCATCTCCCTCTCCCCCTCCACGCATTATCACTTCTTTTGATTTGGCTGATCGGGCACTAATACGAGGGCTAAGGTGTTTGCCTTTTGGGGCATCCTTAGATGCACTTCGTGGCTAGCTATGGATCTAATTGTTATCTCAAGGGATTCGAAAGTGACCATTAACTAAGCTATGAGGAACCTCTCTTTTGTTGTGTCCTTTTTGTGTCACTGTTTAGAGAAAATATCTTCTATGAAGGCATGCTTCCTCTATGTTTCCTTTTACCATGTTTCCTTTTACCATATATATCGGGAGCAGAACAGAATAGCGGACCAGCTCTCCAAGTGTGGGATATTTGCGTTGCCTCGACCGTTTAAATACGAGTGTCTGGAACAAGGCTCTATCATAGCCTCGTGCTTCTTCTTTTTGTATGATAGTTTGATTTGTCTACCTTCTCTCCTTTGGGATGCGATGATGGTTTTTGTTTCTAATTTATGCATTCTTTGTTCTGCATGTTGTCCTGATTCGGGATGTTTTCATTTTTTGGGGTCTTCTCGTCCACATTGGCAGGTATATATGTACTCCGTTGCTTGGACCTGAGTTTTTGGCTTCCAAGCTGTGATCACTGTGATTAGTCACTAATGCACTTTGAAATATGTAACAACTTTTGCTTTTTTGAAAATAGAAGTCTGTTGTTTTCTCCTTTGGAAAAGAAAGTTCGTTATGAGGGTTCTACATTAAAATACTATACTATGGATCCATTAGGTAATCATTAATTCAATGAGCTAAACATTGAGTTAAGTGATAACCATCGAAATATTTGAAGGATTTAGGCAAGGAGATCTTCTTCAAGACAATAGTTGCGAAGATTAGATCATAGTTGACTTCTGCAACTAAAATGGAGCGAAGTTGCGGAGTAACAAACTGTAAAACCTAATAACTGTTTGTTTTCATACGTCCACAAAATTTTGCTCAAAAATTTTCTCACCTTGAACTCTCACTTACCTTAACTACAGAAAAAAAGGTTTTCTACTTCCTCGTTTTTCAAAACATATCTTTTTAATACATTAACTAAGACACACGATGGACAATGGTACAAAAATGATTTTCTATGTTGCCAAGTACATATCTCAATTGTGAAATAAATGTTTGACCATATTATTCTACCAACCCTGCATTAAATGCCCATTTGAATTTAATTATTTGATTCGTTGTGGAATGGGGAATTTGCACTCCTCAGAACTTCATTTATCCCATGTCCTTCATCCTGCAAACAAAATCCACAACTTGAAAACAAAACGCACCTGTTGATTTACACGTGTACAACATGTATGGTTGTTGTCATTTTATTTAACACGGTGGTTGGGATTAGTTTTCCAACACTCTCTCTCAATCAAAACTGCCACTATTGACATTCTCAAACAATCTCTGAGATAAACAATCTCTAATCATTTGAATTCTTTCAATATTCTTTTATGTTTCCTAGTATAGATGTAAATCTCGAAGGGCGAGATAAGGACATTACACTCTTATGTTATCTACTGAAGTCTTGGGATCATTTTGTAACCTCGACCAGTTATATTTCTACTAATACCATTGATTTTGACTATGTTATAGCAGCATTGTTGTTTGAGAAAACTCCACAAAAATGTAGCCTTCAAACCTCAACAACGAAAGTAATGATGGTCAAAGGTCAATCAAAAGATGAAGGACAAAATTCGAGAGACTTGTCAAGATAGAAGTCAAGAGGCAAGAAGAGTATGCTAAAGTGTTGGTATTGTAGGAAATGAGAGTGTCTTAAGAAGGATTGTGGGAAAAGAAAGGAACAAGCTACCAAAAATGACTCTACAAAGGAAATGTGTAGGTATCGCTGATGAGGTATTTTCCACTTCTACTATTTCTCAACTTCATCAAAATTGGTTGTTAGATTGAAGTGCTTCCCATCATATGTTCGTTCATAGGATTTTGTTGTTTTCATACCAATCTATTGATGATGGTGTGGTTTTCATGGTTCATGATTTTACATGCAAAATTGTTTGGATTGGTAATATTAGGATTAAAGTGTAGCATGATATTGTTAGCACGTTAATAGAGGTGAGGCATATTCCTTTTCTTAGAAAGAACTTAATATCTTTAGGAGTACTAAATTATGTTGGTTATAAACGTATAGTTCAAGATGGAGTGATGAAGGTGTTGAAAGGCATCCTGATATTCATCACGAATAAGAGGTTTTGGAACCGTTATAAACTTGAAGAAAGGAAAGAAACATATCATGCAATAGTAGCATCGAAAGGTGCAACTTACTCTACTCATTTAAGGCATCAAGGCTTGGGACATATGAGTGAGAAATTGTTGAAGGTACTTGTTGATCGTAAGTTACTTTCGATCTTGCAATCTTTAAATTTAAAATTATACAAGAATTTTACTTAAAGAAAAAAATCTATATAGAGGTTATAGGTAGGAAAACATGTTAGGGAAGACATCCTTGATGACATCCATTTAGGTATTTGCGGACCATCTCCTAAAGTCCCTTTTGGAGGATCTTCATACTAGATTAATCTAGAAAGTTGTGGATATATTTACTAAAAACAAAAGTTTATGTATTTGATGTTTTTAAGCAATATAGTCCTTTGGTTGAAAGAACAATCACATGACAATTAAACATTTGAGAACTAAAATTGGAAATGAGTTTAATTCAAAGGAATTAAAAAATTATTAGAAGGAAGTTGGTCAAAAGTCATAAAAACATGATATATACACCTCAGAAAAACAATGTTGTCGAATGCATGAATATGGTGCTTCTAGAGAGAGAAAGAACTATGCGTGGTAACACTAAGCTCCAACAGGAATTTTAGGCACAAGAATTTCTTATAGCCTTCTATCTGGTAAATCGATCACCATCAACTGCAATTTAATATAAGCCTTTAGAAGAGGTATGGATAGGTGAACCTTGTGATTATTCAAATCTTAAATTTTTTGGTTGTGATGCCTATCCTCTTATTACAAAACAGTCAACGTTCTAAGTGAGATCCAAAATAAAAATTACTAATATTTGTTGAATATGGTGATGTAGTTAACGAATAGGTATTGAGGGGACCTACTATCCACAAAATCATCATTAACATATATGTTATGTATGAAGAATTGTCACTCATAAAATTAGATGTACATTGTGAAATGAAATAGGGAAAATTACCACAAGCTTAGCAATTTCAATTGGAAAATCAATCATCTTCTAGGGAGGAGGATCATTATTATGTTCATGAAGAAACTCCTGGAAAATCATATGAGGATACAAAAAAACTCTCAGGAAACTAACAATGTAATGCAGAAAATTCTATGAAGATCTATGTGGATTAGATCTTTCCTAAAAAGTACGATGATTTTTCTACATCTATTTCTTTAGTTTCTAATGATGGATAACCTAGTTATTATAAAAAAGTAATGGAAGTATCTAATAGTGACAAATATAAATTAGAAATGATAGGGGAAATGGATGCCTTACAAAAAAATAAAACATGTGACCTTGTGTAACTTCATAAGGACATGAAGATTGTAGGCTACACATGGGTTTACAAATTGAAGAAAGGCATTGATGACACTATTCAAAACTACAAAGAAAGATAGGTTACTTGAAAGGATATTCTTAGAAGGAAGGTATTGATTTCCATGAGAATGTTTCACCAATTTTTAATCTTCTTTCAATTCGAGTTATGTTAGAATTAGTTGCATTACTTGATCTGGAGTGAGAGCAACTAGATGTTAAAACAACACTCTTACCAAAAGATTTAGATGAGGATGTATATATGGAGCAACTAGAGGGTTTCTTCAAAATCACAACAAGAGTCAATTTTACAAACTTGAGAAGTCATTGAATGTCTTGAAACATTCCCCCAGGCAATGGTACAAGAAGTTTGTTTCCTCCATGATGAGACACAATTTTTGTAGAAGCGATTATGAGAGTGGTGTTTACTTTAAAAAGTAGGAAAATATAATATTCATTATTTGGTATTATATGTTGAAGATATGGTTGTAGTAAGAAAAAACATGGTTGGAATCAACAATCTAAAGGCTCAATTAGCTAGGACTTTTGAAATGAAGGATCATGGACTATAAAAACAAATCTTAGGCATGGAAATACATAGAGACAAGAAAAATTGTAAGTTGTGGTCATCACAATAGAAGTATGTGGAGAAAATACTTCTGAGATTTGGTATGAATAATGTGAAACCTATACAAATCACTTATCTTCCAATTTGCAGACTTCTTCAGGTTTGTGTTCTAGTAATGATGAGGAAAATGAGTATATGTCTCGTGTACCATACACTAATGTAGCAGGGTGCTTAAGGTATGCGATGGTTATTACAAGGGCAAATATTTTACATGCAATTGGTGTTGTTAGTAGATACATGGAAAATCTAGGTAAAGAGCATTGGGAAATAGTGAAATGGATGCTTTGGTATCTTAGGGAACAACTAATTATAGTATCACCTATAATGGTAGTATTGATTCAGTCTGTGGTTATGCTAATTTAGATTTTGCTGGTGACTTGGACAAGAGGAGATCCACCTTTGGATATTTGTTTACTCTTGTAGGTGACGCTGTTAGTTGGACGTCAAAGCTTCATAACACAATTTATCTATTCACTATTAAGGAAAAATACATAGCTGCATCACATGCTTGCAAAGAAGAAATTTTCTTAAAAGGTTTGTTGGGCGAGTTTTGAAGAATGCAGTATGAGGTGAGAGGATTTTGTGATAGTCAAATTACTTTTTATTTAGCCAGGAATCCAACTTATCACATTAATACAAGACATATACCTAGTAAATACCATGTTGTAAGATAAGTTGTTGATGAAGGTGGAGTGGTGGCTCTGGAAAAAGTCCATACAAAGAAAAAATTTGCAAACGCGTTGACAAAATAAGTTTTGTTAGAGACGTTGAAATTGTGTCTAGCTTCTCTTGGCTTGCAAGGGAGGTGATGAATATTTTTGGCATGATATATCAGGTAATTTGTTGTGAAGGTGGAGATTGTTACAAGCTGCCAATTGTTTCCATGTATTCTTAGATAATAGCTAAAACTGGCTCCTATGGGTCAGGTTGCTTTTTCTAATTTGATTTTAGGAAAAAACACATAAATGAACAATTTTTCTTTTGATTCTGTAAAATTTTTCTTATGTAACTATTTTATAGTTATGGATAGATTTAGGAAATCTAACAAGTCATTCTTTATCCATTTTAAGCTTGTTGAGACAGAAACACATGAAAAAAGGAGAGCGGGTCGAATGGTTGGATAATGTATGTTTGTGAGTTGGCTATTGTAAATATCCCTTGAATAATAATAGTATTGATTATCATTTCCCCATGGATGTTTCCCTCACAAGAAGGGTTTTAGCAGGTAAAACATCGTGTAAATTGTTTGCTTGATTATTTTGTTATCTTGTTTATTTTCCATTATTTTTTGTGATTAAAACTATATTTAAGTTATACTTTCGCCACTCAACTCAACACTCTATAATATCTCCATATTTCAAATCTAAAATTTACCATAATGAACATTATCAAGAGAGAATTTACAAATCTTGGAAGGGAAAATTAAATGATGTGTGTAGTGTTATAGGTTGGGAAAATTGTGAAACCATTACCCACAATATTTTCGTAATGGACATTTTAGGAACCAAATAGTTATTCCATCTAACATTTCAGAAATGAACCCGAGGATAAGGATAGGATTGTTTTTTATTTCGTTCGGTTGCAAAGTGATAATTTATTCCTAAATCATTTCACACAAGAGAACATTTTGTTTATGTGAATGAAAAGAACACTTAAGAACATTTTGTTTATGTGAATGAAAAGAACACTTAGTGGATGTAAATTTAATGAATGTAAATGGCATTAACCATGCTTACATGACACTACTCACTATGCATCAAACATCTTACTAATGAGGTTTCCATTGGTTAGAACACAACATTTTGTTTTTTCTTAGAATTATCTTTGGAAAATCAAGGAAATGTAGAGTGATGAGGAAAGGAGGAAAATAAGAATAGTTTAATTAATTGAACTTTCACTTCCTGGATTTCTTACCCTTTTATTTGTAAATATGTATAGTTTCCACAATCTATTACGCCAACAATTGTGGTTTATGTAGGTCTTAATAAAATATTTGAAGAAATACATTGTCATAATGTGTACTAAGCCCAAAAGAAATAGAAATAAATGTAAAGAAGAGATGTTTTGAACAGCCAAAATTAGGGTAGTTACTCCTTTCTTTTGAGAGATTGTGATCTCGAAAAGTGATTTTGATGACGCATTATTATGTCGATGTATCGTAACAAGTGAAGAGCACATGGAAGTTTAATTTTCCACATGGTGATATTAGATACCACCATTCAATAATCATATGGTTTTGTCAAGCTTTCTTTACTTTCGAGTAGTGGGGTTCAAGAAGATAGCTGGAAACATCATAGAAGGTTGATAACAAAGATTGCTAGAGTGGAACGTTTACATGGTTGACTCTCATTAGGTGAATATGACGGTGTGATCATACCAATAATGTTCCAGAAGTTCGGTTATTGAGGAAAAAAGGATGACATCTTTAAAAAAAAATGGCCATCCAAGAAGTAATGCCATGGAAAGCAAGTAATTTATGAAAACAATACTTCGAGAATCACATGGAGAAGGCCATGTAGGTGGACTTCAATCGTGTCAAATACATGATAATCTCAACAATATTTTTTGTAAATGAATTCTACACTTGGAGGATCCAATGCCTCAGTTTTAAAGATGTAAGAGGATTCACTACTATCGAATTGTTGACATCAAATCATACGAGTGCTAAAAAGTTTGACAATTTTTTCAATAATGAACCGTGATTGATATCTTGAACGAATCTCTCTTATCAGAGAAAATTATGAGACCTAGTAGATCACATGGTTGCAAATACAAATAAAGCAATCAAAATCTTATGTAATAGTTTACAAAAAAGTCTCCTCATACAATAGCGGAATGGGAATCTTATGTAAATAATCACAAAATACTCTTCATACGATAACATAAGGATATGATGGATCACTTCTAGAAGTACATGTTCATGCATGATATATCCATCAATATTTTGATCATGGACATGAGGCACAATAGATTTATAAGTTCATCAAAATGTGCGAAGAGGAATATCCTTCCCAAATAGGAAAATGCCATAGCATTTCAAAGTTAAATTTATGGCATTTGAGAAAAATGGGAAATCCACAAAATAAACAAATACGTCCATAAGGAATAAAATTTTAAATTAATTCAATAAGATTGGTAAAACCTATTCTAAAGGAGGATAATAATAATTTATGTGTTGTAATGATTTTGGGATAGGAAAAGAGATTATTGTAGCTATTCCTTTTTTAACTTTTTCAAAGGGAAGGTCAATGTAAATAAAGAAGAACATCAGACAAATAGCAATTTTTCTGACAATTTTGAAGCTATGCACTTGTGCAAACTTTAATGATAGAATAATGTTTTCATAAAGAAAGAGAAATGAACGTGGAATTATGTTTTGGAAGACATATGTCAATGGAAAAGTATATCTAGTAAGATATTTATTAAGATGTGTAACTTCCATTTTAATAACGCCACGTGGAGTGTTCAAAAAATTATGAAATATCTTATCCAAGATGCAAATCTTATTAGGTAATTAATCCATGGTCACTCCATTGGATCATTATTTATTTTTGGTGTCAAATTTAAGGTGTAAATTGTTTTTTAAACCCTTTTAATGGTTCTTCATAAAATAAGTGAATGTATGGTCCTAAAAAGTCAAGATATGTTAATGATCTAAGATTAATTGTATTCCTTTGAAAAGAGGCTAAAAATGGTGCATGATCATGAGTAGCAGATAAGTCAAACTTAGATTAATGAGAAACAAATACATAAGATTTTGATGTTAAGTTAGAAAACATTATGACCTATGCACCTTATATTAAGTCTTAATAACTACTTATTACTATTTTAATTCTTATTTCTTAGATAGTGATAGAATCATATACTGAAAAGTGTAACTAGTATCAGTGTTCATAATTTCTACTTACATGAGATATTTTTATTTTTTTTTCAAAAAAGAAACAATAAAAAAAATGTAAAATAAAATAATTTATTTAAGCATGCGTTTCATGTTCAAAGTTTTTGGTTCCTAGATGAAAGCACCCATTCAGTGCTTCTAATGTTTTTTTCTTCAGTCAATGTCATTGCCATAATGTAAAAGACCTTATTTGGCACCTGTAACAAGAAAAGAATAATTATTTTAACATTTAGACGAGTCTAGAACCCAAGACCAAGTCGGTTATGCTACATAACATCAGCCTAATGTACCCTTGAGGAGCCATGTGGAAGATTATAAATAAGATGACTTTGAGCTCCATTTTTAATATAACTTTTTCCCCAATTTTTTATCTAAAATAGTATGCGAAGAAAGAAAGCTAAAGAAGGCTAGAAGATAAGGAAATTACCCCGGCAAAGGAAGGAGGAACCCTTATGAAGAAGGAAGTATCAAAATATTTGTTTTGACTCACACGTGAAAATTCAGAGGCTTCTAGGGTTATTACTGGTTTGAATTTAGAAGGTTGAAGTTGCAGACTTGGTTGGTAAGGCCAAAATTATGAGAAGCTACATTCTAGTAAGTTCAACCTAGTTGACTCATTGAAAATATTGTTCTTGGTCAAGGAAGATTGTTTGGTGGCTAACTTGGTCTTGGTGGAAATCTTGTTTTGGGTCTTAGGTCTTGGAAGTCTCCTTTGAAAGTTATTCTATAAGAAGAAAATTCCGGTTGGGTTTTCCCCTAAGAGGGGATTTTCCCTTACTGAGTGCCTAGATCTTATGTTCTTTGCTATGTGGTTGTTATAGTTTTTGGCAATTGTTTGGTGATGAGAACATAAAAATTAATAATACAAAATCATAAATAATTTCTATGTAAAGAGAAATCAAGTTAACAAATGAGTTAATGCTTCCCTAAGGATCTGTCAACATGGTATCAGAGTGAAGGACAATGGCATAAGGTAGCTAGAAAATCATTATTTGAAGGACAAAGGATTTCAAAATATATTACAACAGAATTCTTCAGAATTTCCCTCAAAGACCAAGCTATATAATAGAAATACTAGGCTCAACAGAAAAATTTTAGGTTTGATTATAAACCAAAATTACAGTGTTTAGTCCAAAGACCTAGGCTACAAGGCCAAATATAGTGAAGATTCCGAGCAGAATTATCTAAACATAAATTGTAATCAATTTTAAAGAACCAGACAATCTTAGACAAAGGCTAAGCGTCCTCTAAAGAAGTCTGAATTCATAAGGATAAGGACAATGTCTTGAGATCAGTCTTGGAAATCCGAAAATATAATGTCCTATGAGGAATATTGAGATATTACAATTACATAGAAGCCTACCTTAATCCAAAGATAAAAATATCCTTGACAATTAAAAAGAATATAAAGATTTGAAAATCGTATAGGGCTTATTTGCATGATTTACTTTAGCTCCAAAAAAAGGGACATTATAAGTCATTACCAAAGCTAGTAACATCCCTATCATTAATATTTTGTTGGCACGTTGAATAGGAATCAAAACTGTAATTTTGAGGAAGCATTTCTCACTGTTGAAAATCTTAGCTTAAGGATCAAAGTAATAACGAAAGGCTATATGTGTCTCTGATATTTAGGAGGTAACAAACCTATTAAGAAAGTTTATTAACACTTGGAACCATAATGAAACAAAGCTTGAAGACCTGTAGTAGCATCTACGAGTAAGACTAACCAGATTTGGAAAAGAAAAATAGATATTACTTTTTGGAATTAGAAGGTGTTGATGATGCTAGAACCCACCAACAAGCAAGGGGTCTCTCCAATGTGAAGTCCCAATTAGACTTTGCACCATTTGGTGTAGGATCCCTCCCAAAAATAAGTCTATGGGTATACGTTTTCTCACTGGTACCTAGATCTATTCGACATTTTTAGTGGCGGCTCCATCCCTCTCTGGATAATTCTCCACCACCCTCATGGAAACCATGCCATTTCAGGTAAATCACCACTTTTTTAACATCCTCTCTTTTTCTTTTCCATTGTGATTTCCTGCATATGCATAAGGGTTTTATTGTTCCTCTGTTCTATAGGTATTTTCTCCACAGATGGCAGCCATACTTCTTCATGGTGGTTCACAGTCCTCATTCACTATAGGTATGGCTCCGATAAGTAATATGTTAAGCTTTGAACCCTTGTTTCTTCAATGATGGTGTTTTTCCAAGATAATATCTTATCTCATCTTGCTATGTGGCTTGGGTTTCTACGGAGATGCATCCCTTTTAGGGGTGGTTACCTATTTGGAGAATCTTTGCTACTGGAGAAGGATTTCACCATCTCATAGAAAGTATGGGTAAGTTATCTTATCATTGCCATTAAAGACCTTATTCAAAATTTGTTTGTTCGATTATCAATTTTTTTTCTTTTAATGTTTCTTGCTTGGCATTTAATTTATGTTTCTTGCTTCAGGTAGATGGAGGGTAAACAACTCTAAAATGGCTTCTATGAAGGTAAACTCATTATGTTCCTTTATTACCGTTGGAGGTTTCTGGGTTCTATTCCTTCCAAGGTTACCATGTAACATTTCACTCATAGGCTTTGTTTCTATGTCAAGTATTTTCAATGAAACTTCTCCTTCTGTGGATTTGTCTTGAATGTGGTGTAAGGTTAATCTCCCTCCCCTCTACGTCGCTACAGGTGGGTACCTCTGCGTTAAACTTTCCAAGGACTTTAATATGGTGGCCTGTCCCTTTTTTTATACCTTGCGATCACACTGGCCTATTGGAAAAAATAATCCCAACCACCACAATAAACACCCTGACAGTAGCCATACTTGTCAGACATATTTTTGCAGGTTTCACCTCTGTTTGAAGATGGAAGGACTAAATCCAAGCGTGAACCATTCTGAAACGCAGCAAGGAATTTAAAGTAGTCAATGTACTCTGGTAAATAGATATGGGCAAGCATTATTCAGAGACTATTGGCCACACTCTAGAAACACCTGCGCGATTTTGATTACACTCAACAACAACATCATATTAATTACTTTTCTCTGTCATGAATTAAATGTAAAATCATATGTTGAGCTATATATGAATGTAAAAGTCATTTTGTAAGAGGTTAGAGAAAAAGAGAGTGCAAGTCTCTGTGGAGAAAATGATGGAGGAAATTTTGGTGGGTGCGTGAAAACAACAGTTACAGTTTTTTACTGTGTGTTATTCTGCGTGAAATTTTAGTTTTTACTTAGTGAATGAGCCGCAACCGCATGTGAATGTATTTTCATGTTTTAGAATTCAATACTAAGTTTTTATTGTGTTGCTTCAACATTATCTTGTTTATCTTTGAGTCTACGTAATAGCTCCATGAAATCTAGGTCCGTGAAATCCAAGTCTGTGAAATCAACTCTACGATGCGTGAAGGTAGCTGCACAAAAGTAGCTTCACAGTGCACGAAGCTACTTGCCTAAAAGTAGCTTCGCGAAAGTGATAGCTCTCTTCCCCTCCGCGAAAATTAAATTTCCTAAATATTTTTAGCATGGTATTAGAGATGGTTAAATATTGTTAGTGTAAAGACAAGTGTTTTTAGTAGCAGTAAGAATTGTTTTGAGGGCAGATTGTTTTTAGTATATTTACCAGCAGGTAGAAAGCTTTTTTTTTGTCGTTTTGTTTTTTGTTTTTTGTTTTGTTTTTTTGTTTTTTTGTTTTTTGTTTTGTTTTGTTTTTTTTTGTTTTTTGTTTTTTGTTTTTTTTTTCTTTTTATGGTCAGAAATGGGAACTTAAAGCACAAGCTTTCCTAACCCTCAAATACCTCAGTTTAATGGCAAAAATTACGATTATTGGGCTTTTACAATGCAGGCCATGTTTTCTTCTCAAGACATTTGGGATTTGGTGGAGAACAATTTTCATGAACCAACAGATGCAGCCGCATACAATGCCTTATCTGAACAAGAAAAATATTTGTTAAGGGACAACAGTAAGAAGGATTCGAAAGCCCTATTTTATATTTTCCAAGAAGTTCATTAAAGTATTTTCCTAAGGGTTGTAGCCACAACGAAGTACAAGCAAGCATGGGACACCCTCGAGACAGCCTACCAAGGCATGGCAAAAGTCAAGGTAGCAAAGCTGCAAATATTGAGGAGAGATTTTGAAACACTTTGTATGAAAGAGTCTGAGAATATAGACTCGTTTTTTACACATTTAAGTGGGTTGGTTACTCAAATCAGGTCTCATGGTGAGACACTTGAGGAAAGAAGAATAGGTGAGAAAGTTTTGAGATGTCTACCATCAAGGTTTGAGGCCATTGTTGTGGCCATAGAAGAGACAAAGGATCTCTCATAGTTCTTAGTGGATGAGCTTAATGCATCATTGGTTTGTCATGAACATAGATTGAATAGAGAAGCAAGCTCCTCATTGGAGCATGCCTTCAAGACAGAAGTATCATTTGGTCAAGGTCGAGGGAGAGGAAGATCATATGCTAGAGGAAGAGGAAGAAGCCGACACAAAGGTGGAAGAAGCAGCCCTTCGAGCTCAAATGGAAGAGGCAACAATCAAAATACAAGTCAAGGTCCAAGCCAAAATCAAGCACAAGTTCAAAGGTATGATAAATCTGAAGTTCAATGTCATTACTGTAAGAAGTATCGTCATTATGCAAATGAATGTAGAAAGAAGCAATATGACATTAGTAACAAACCAAGTGTAAATTTCACAAAAGAAAATCAGAACCAGGATAGCATGTTTTTAGCTTGTAATGTAGCACAAGAGAAACAAAGTGATATCTAGATTCAAGGTGTAGCAACCACATGTCAGGAAACATAGAAATGTTTTTCGATCTAGATGAAAGTGTGATATCTGAAGTGACATTAGGGACTGATATCAAAGTATCTGTCATGGGAAAAGGAAGAATTAATATTCTAACAAAGAAGGGAGAGAAGAAATACATCTCACATGTTTACTTTGTCCCCAGTCTGAAACATAATCTGATGAGCATTGGACAGCTCATGCAGAAAGGCTACAATGTCTTCTTCAAAAATGATGTGTGCACAATTTTGGATAGGCCTCCGAGGAGACAGTTGATTGCAATGGGTCAGACGAAAAACAATAGAATGTTTCCCCTTGAAATAATATCAGATTTGTAGAAAGAAGGTGCACAAGCACAACTATGAACTCACAAGGAGATGGAAGGAAAGAGGTAGTTGTCACACAAGTAAAGTTTCAAGCAGATGTAAAAGATGAAAACTAGTTATGGCATTTGAGATTTAGACATCTCAACTTTGGAGCTTTGAATTTGCTGCATAGGAAAGACATCGTTAAGGGTTTACCACTCATAGAAAAACTAGACAACATATGTGAAGGATGTGTCTTGGGCAAGCAACATAGAGAGACATTTCCAGCAGGAAAGTAAGTGAGGGCAAAGGCACCTTTGGATATTGTCCACTTAGATTTATATGGACCAATGCAGACACCATCAATTGGCGGCAGCCACTATGTATTGACCTTCATAGATGATTACATAAGGAAGACATGGGTCTTCTAAAACAGAAAAGTGAAGTGTTTGAGTGCTTTCGACAATACAAGGCTCTTGTTGAGAAGAAAAGCGAAGATTACATCAAAGTCCTTAGGACTGACAGAGGTGGAGAATACACCTCAAATGACACCCTTTGATTTTGAAGGGAGCATGGAATTCACAAGCAATTTACAACAAGATATACACCGCAACAAAATAGTGTGGAAAAAAGGAAGAATAAGACCATTATAGAGATGGCAAGGAGTATGTTGAAGGCAAAACATTTTCCAAATGACTATTGGGCTGAAGCTAACGCTTGTGCAGCATATATCTTCAATAGATGTCCAACCAAAAGCATCGATAACATAGTTTGTGAAGAGGCATGGAGTGGAAGAAAGCATAGTGTCACTCACATGAGAGTTTTTGGATGTGTGGCTTATGCACTTGTCCCAGATGAGCTAAGGAAGAAGTTTGACAACAAGGGGGAGAAATGCATATTTGTTGGATACAATGATGAATCCGAGGCCTTCAAACTCTACAATTCATTAACCAAGAAATTCATAATCAGCAGAGATGTGTAGTTTATAGAAGAGGAAGCATGGGATGGAAGTTTAGAAAAGACAGTCAATGTAAAAGCATGCACACTACATGGGGACAAAGAGGAATTAACACTAATAAGTAATTCCTCAACAGTGACTCCCTCTACTCATATTCAAGTGCAGCAAAGCAAGCAATAAGAAACACTATCAACAAATAATAAGACAGTTTCGCGTAGCCAAGAAAGTGCTTCTCCAAGCACACTGTGAAGCGTGACACCAAGTGACATGTCAAGCCCATCTTTAGCAAGTACAAGAATACCAAATTTTAGAAATTTAAATGAAATTTATGAGCAAGATGAAGTTGATAGTGGCATAGGTCTGAATTCCTTATTTGCATTATTTTGTCATGTAGACGACCCAATCCACTTTGAAGATGTTTTCAAAGAAGAAAAATGGGTTGCGGAAATGGAGGAAGAAGTAGAAGCAATAGAAAGGAATGACACATGGGAGTTAGTGAGTCCTCCAAAAGAAAAACACGTTATTGGAGTGAAGTGGGTCTATAAGACCAAAAGCAACACTGAGGGAAATATTGAAAGGCACAAAGAAAGGATAGTTGTCAAAGGATACAAGTAGCAGCATGCAAGAGATTACACAGATAAGTTCACACCAGTAGCGTGGACGGAGACAATCCGCGCAGTTGTGGTGATTGTCGCACAACACAAATGGAGAGTGTATCAAGTGGACACAAAATAAACATTCTTGAATGGAGTGCTGAAAGAGGAAGTGTATGTCACACAGCCACTTGGTTATGAGATTGAAGGCCACCAAGACAAAGTATATCTGTTGAGGAAAGCTCTTTATGGGTTGAAGCAAGCACCATGCGCATGGTACAACAGGATAGACGCTTACTTGTTGGACAATGGTTTCGACAAATGTGACAGTGAGCCTACTCTCTAAATCAAAGAGACGGAACGTAAGATTGTCATTGTCATCTTATATGTAGATTATTTGATTTTTACAGGCAGTGATGATTTCCTCATTGCTGTAATTTCAAACAAGTCATGAAGAGTGAATTTGAAATGACTGACTTGGGATTGTTAAGATATTTTTTGGGCATAGAAGTGAAGCAAACAGAAAATGGCATTTTTACCTCTCAAGCAAAGTATGCAGTATAGATTTGGGAGATGTTTAAAATGTAGAACAACAAGTCCACACCAACTCCAAATGTCATAGGGTGAAGTTGAGCAAAGAAGACTGCAGCAGCAATGTCAATCCGACATTATTCAAAAGCATGATAGGCAGATTGATGTATTTGACCGCCACTAGGCCGGATATAATGTATGCAGTAAGTTTGGTGTCAAGGTTCATGGACACAACCAAGGAGACTCATTGGCAATCAGCGAAAAGGATTATGATGTTTGTCAATGGGACAAAACAATATGGCATTTTGTACATAGCGACAAGTGATTTCAGGCTAGTTGGTTACACTGACAGTGATTGGGTAGGTAGTGTCGATGACAGAAAGATCACGTCAGGATATGTTTTTGATTTGGGTTCTGGAGCCATTTCATGGGCCTCCAAGAAGCAACCAATAATGTCATTGTCAACAGCAGAAGCTGAATATGTCACAACAACAGCACCAACATGTCAGGCAGTTTGGATGAGAAGGAAGTTGAGGGATATTCATTATGACCAAGAGGGAGCAACAACTATTTTTTGCGACAACACCTCAGCAATTGCATTGTTAAACAATTTTGTCTTCCACAAAAGGACCAAGCATACTGATGCTAAATATCATTTTATTAGACAGTTGATTAACAATCACAAAGTCATTGGCAGGCGAAAGTTTTGTTTATCTCAGAAACTATTTGGGAATTTTCAATGGAGGCAATTGTGATTAAGCGGGAGTGTTGGAAACAATAATCCCAAGCACCACAATAAACAACTTGATATTAGCCATACTTGTCAGATGTATTTTTGCAGGTTGCGTATTTGTTTGAAGATGGAAGGGCTAATGCCAGGGGTGAACCATTCTGAAATGCAACAAGGAATTTAAAGCAGTAAATGTTCTTTTGTAAATAGATATGGGCAAGCATTCATTTAGAGACTACTGCCCACATTGTAGACTGCACGATTCTGATTACACTCAACAACAACATCATATTAATTACTTTTCTCTGTCATGAATTAAATGCAAAATCGTATGTTGAGTTGTATATGAAAGTGAAAGTCATTTTGTAAGAGGTTAGAGAAAAAGAGAGTGCAAGTCTTTGGGGAGAAAATGGTGGAGAAAACAACAGTTACAGTTTTTTACTGTGTATTATTCTGCATGAAATTTTAGTTTTTACTTAATGAATGAGCCATAGCCTCATGTGAATGTATTTTCATGTTTTAGAATTCAATACTAAGTTTTTATTGTGTTGCTTCAACCTTATCTTGTTTATCTTTGAGTCTCTGTAATATCTCTGTGAAATCCAAGCCCGCAAAATCCAAGTGGATGAAATCAGCTCCATAGTTGCGCGAAAGTAGCTTCGCACATTTACCAAAAATAGCTTCGCGAATATGATAACTCTCTGCCCCTCCGCCAAAATTAAATTTCCTATATATTTTTAACATGGCCAAACTTCCACCTAGGATCTTACCCTTGTTTGCATCTAAGATTTTATTCGTGGTGACGCCTCGTCAAATCTGTAGATGATATATAGTTGAACAAAAGCACCAAAATGTGTTATATTTGCTTAAGAGGGAGGGTGAGAAGGTCTATGCCGCTCACTATAATTTTGTTTCCTCGGTTCTTTAAATTTGACCCTTTAAGGATGGACTATAATAATTTATGTGACTTTTCTATATTTTACAATGATATTTCTGAGTTTACCTTCAAGTTCGAGTTATGTTCTTTTATAATGACTGGACTATATTGTTCCCATATTTGATTTTCCTTTATTACCACTATGGTGAAGCAGGGCACGATTTTACCTTATATATGTAAAGATGGAATTTTTTTATATCGCCAGTCTTTTACTTTTAAATCTGTAACGATGAATTTTGTATATGTCCCTAGAATTTTACTTTTAAATCACTTTAGATGAACACTGGTATATGTTTCCCAATTGTTTTTGAACTCTTGTTTCTTTATGATGGTCAACACTTATGATACTGAACTATGGTTTCGTTCTTTGAATTAACCGTGCATAAGAGCTCTACCTTATGTGCATTGTTGTGAATGTTTTTGTGCGTGACAAAAGAGTTGTAGATTTTCTTTTTTCGTGTTTTGTTATTTGGCATACAACCTCGGGGTTACAAAGACTTTTTGATCTATTGGTTGTTCTTAACTAGATTTTCTATCATAATTCCTTCCTGAAAAAAATTGAATTACTTCATTGTAATATCTTCTTTCTGGCGTCATATTGAGTTCATGTTGCCCTTAAAATTTATAAGATTAAGATTCTCAACACTTCCTATTATTATTTATGGTTTCCTAGACCAACGTTCTGGGTTATCTTTGATAATAACTTATTGGTTTTAGTAGGCATGCACAATACCCGCCAATTTTGGCCCTTCTCCCTTCCTATTTTTTATTTTCCTTTTGCAACATATCATAGATTTCGGTAAGGACCGAAATCAAATTCCCTTGGAAACTTTAGTAGAGATATAGTTTCCATTTCTACCTAATACTTTTTGTTCTTATTGTTCCTAGCATTCCTGATTCCTGCCTCTGAAGTTTAAGTATCTCGGCGAAATTATCCCTTATTTGTTTTCCTATTTTCTTTACTTAGATGACCATCAGCACGTTCTCTGTCACTTGCAGATTAACTTATCTTTCATTTGAGGTTTTCTATTTTTCCTACTTTTTGATGAAGTCGTTGTTACCGATGAAATTTTATTAATCGTTGTTACACAAGAAATTACTATTCATAGGTGGGAAGTTTATACTGTTTCCAAATGTATAACCAATACTTGAAATTATATAAAAACTATTGCTTATACGTGAGTGAATTGATTTCTCACCCAGTACCCATTACAACTAGCACACCTACGAGATATTGTTCATTTAATTCTCAGAGTCTCATAAGCAAGTACTCTTAATCCTAAATATATTAATTTCAGTATTGTAAAGAAAAACCCCTTGTACTGATTCAAATATTACTAATATTTGACTATCCCTTCCCTCCACTAGGACTTATATAGTAAAACAATTCATCATGCTAGTCAATAGGATAACTTGTTGTAATTAAAACCTGCAAATTGATTACAATCATAACTATTGCATCCAATCATTCTTATCTAATCGACTCGTGCATAGAAATATCTCTATACTACCCATATATAAAAGGAAATTGAACACACATATAAAAATTTGTTTATAAAACTTACATGCGCACATATAACTATTATAGACATCTATTATTTAACACATGTAGAAAAACCATAGTGACATTACATTCTTAAGTTATTCATTTCACCCATTGTTGAATATCACATTCATTTAGAGATCTAAGTCAACAAAAAATAAATCCAATGGTTTTTCCATAATTTCTCATATATATAAAAAAATACTATGAGATGACAATAGTTAAAAACCTCACGAAATCCTAGATGGAAAATTCACTTAGGAAAATACTCTTCCACCCAACCTTGAACCCAATCCTCTGGTTCCCCCCGAGCCAAGAAATCCTTGCATGGAGTCCGCAACCTCTTGAAAATTCCCAATCATGTATTATATACATTGGTTCCCAAAAAATGTTTCTTTGGCAATGTCCTACCTTTCAGGGTTCTTCTTATCCCTTAGCCTGGGTTGTTTTTTTTTTGAGAATCTGTTCCTCTCCCACGAATCTTTTCCCTTAGTGTTTATCTTCAACTCAATGTTTTTTCCTTTTTTCTTTCTGTTTAAAAAAAAAAAGAGTTTATAATAATCTAAATATTTTTGCACATTTAGCAAGCTTCTCTTTCCCATCATTTTCCAGCTTTAACTCCTAATTTTATTTATTCAAAATATGATTTCAACATCTAGTTTTTTCTTGTGGGTTACTAGCCACCTACTAAAATAGCCTAATAATAACCAACAAAGAAAATATTTACATAACAACAGAGGGGTTTTATGGGAAAAAATCTAGCCTTGAAACCTCAACATGAGAAGTAATGGTGGTCAAAGTTCAATCAAAAGGAAAACCACAAAATTCGAGAGGCTCACTAAGATAGAAGTCAAGAGGCAAGAAGAGCATGCTAAAGTGTTTGCATTGTAACAGACGAGACCATCTTAAGAAGGATTGTTGGAAAATAAAGGAACAAGCTACCAAAAAGGACTCTACAAAGGAAGCTAATTCAACTTAAACAAGTGTAGGTATTTTTGAAGAGGTATTTTCCACTTCTACTATTTCTCAATTTCATCAAACTTGGTTGTTAGATTCAGGTGCTTCCCATCATATGTTCCTTCATAGTAGTTTTTTCTCTTCATACCAATCTATTGATGACGGTGTGGTTCTCATGGGTAATAATGTTACATTCAAAATTATTTGGATTGGTAATATCAGGATTAAAGTGTATCATGGTATTGTTAGAACATTAGTAGGGGTGAGGCATGTGCCTGAACTAAAAAAGAACTTAATATATTTGGGAGTGCTAAATTATGTTAGCTATAAACATATAGTTCAAGATGGAGTGACGAACGTATCGAAAAGAATCTTGATAGTCATGAAAGATAAGAGGTTTGGGATCTGTTATAAGCTTAAAGAAAAGACATAAACATAACATGCAATAGTAGCATCTGAAGTGCATGTGACTCGACTCATTTATGGCATCAAGGCTTGAGTCATACGAGTGAGAAAGGGCTGAAGGTACTTGTTGATTGTAAGTCACTTCTGAGCTTGGAATCTCTAAATTTGAAAGTTTGCAAACATTTTACTTATGGAAAACAATATATACAAAGGTTTAAAATAAGAAAGCATGTTAATAAAGGTATCCTTTATTACATCCATTCAGATATTTGGGGACCATCTCCTAAAGTCTATTTTGGAGGACTTTCATAGTTTGTAATATTTATAGATGATTACTCTAGAAGGGTATGGATCTACTTAATAAAAAGAAAAGCTGATATATTTGATACTTTTAAGAAGTATATACCTTTGGATGAAAGAATACTCACATGTCAATTAAATATTTGAGAACTGACAATGGAATTGAGTTTGCTTCAAAGGAATTCAAAAATTATTGAAAGAAAGGTGGGATCGAAATAAATAAAACCACAACATATACTCCTCATCAAAACAATGTTGTTGAATGCATAAATAGAACTCTTCTAAAGAGAGAAAGAACGATGACTCGTAACACCAAGTTGCAACAGGAATTGTGGGTATAAGCAATTCTTACAGCATGCTATCATGTAAATCGTTCACCATCAACTGAAATTAAATATAAGACTTCAAAAGGGGTATTGATAGGTCAAACTTGTGATTATTCAAATCTTAAACCTTTTGGTTTTGATGCCTATGCTCTTATTCAAAATAATCAATGTTCTAAGTGAGATCCAAAATAAAAAAGAATAATCTTTGTTATATATGGTGATGTAGTCAACGAATAGATATTGTGGGGACCCACTACCCACAAAATCCTCATTAACAAAGATGTTATATTTGATGAATCGCCACTCATAAAATCAGATGTACATGATGAAATGAAATAGGAAAAAGTACCACAAGATTAGCAAGTTTAATTGGAAAATAAATCATCTTCTTGGGAGGAGGATCATAAATATGTTCATGAAGAAACTCCCGTAGAAACATATGAGTATACAAAAATTTCTCAGGAAACTAAGGAAATAATGCAACAAATTCTACAAAGATCTACATGGATCAAATATTTTCCTAAAAAATATGGTGATTTTTCTACATCCATTGCTTTAGTTTCTAATAATGGAGAACCTAGTTATATTAAAAAGTAATGGATGCATCTAATAGTGATAGATAGGAAGTAGAAATGGAAGAGGAAATTGATTCCATACAACAAAATAAGACATGGGATCTGGTGCAACTTCATAAGGACAGGAAGGTTGTCGGTTACAATTGGGTTTACAAATATGATACTATTTAGAAATACAAAGAAATACTAGTTGAATTAAAAGGATATTCTTAGAAGGAAGTTATTGATTTCCATAATAATTTTTCACAAGTTGTTAAGATTGTTTCAATTCAAGTTATGTTAGAATTAGTTCCATTACTTGATCTGGAGTGAAAGCAACTAGATGTTAAAACAACACTCTTACAAGGAGATTTGAATGAGGGTATATATATGGAGCAACAAGAAGGATTTGTTCAAAATCGCAACAAGAGTCTAGTTTACATCATGAAAAAGTCATTGAATGCCCTGAAGTATTCTCCCAAGAAAAGGTATAGGAAGTTTGATTCCTTCAAGATGGGACACAATTTTACCATAAGTGAGTATGATAATGATGTTTACTTTCAAAAGTAGGAAACTAGACTATTCATTATTTTGGTGTTATATGTTGATGATATGCTTCTAGATATGTGGGTAACTTGGTCTTTGTGGAAATCTTGTTTTGGTTCTTAGGTCTTGGAAGTATCCTTTGAAAGTTATTCTATAAGAAGAAAATTTTTGTTGGGTTTTCCCCTAATAGGGGATTTTACCTGGCTAAGTACCTCAACCTTATGTTCTTTGCTATGTGATATTCATAGCTTTTGGAAATTATTTGATATGAAAACATGAACATTAACAATACATAATCACAAATAATTTCCATGGAAAGAGAATAAAGTTAACAAATGACCTAACACTTCTCTAAGGATTTCTCAACATGGTATCGGAGCAAAGGACAATGACATAAGGGAACTAGAAGATCAATTTTTGAAGGAGAAAGGATTTTAAAATATATCATAAGAGAATTCTTCAATCTTTCCTCAAAGACCAAGCCATATAATAACAATACTGAGCTTAATAACATAATTCTAGGTTTGATTACAATCCAAAATTACAGTGTATAGTCCAAAGACATGGGCTAGAAGGTTAAATATAGTGAAGATTCCAAGAAGCATTTTCTAAACATCAATTGTCATCACTTTCAAAGAATGTGGGAAGCCTAGACAAAGGCTAAGTATCCTGTAAAGAAGTCTGAATTCACAAACATAGGAACAAGTGTCTTGAGATCAATATTAGAAATCTGAAGATATAAGGTCCTATGCACGCTTATATAAGGAAGACTAAGATATTACAGTTACATAAAAGCCTACCTTAATCCAATGATAAAATTATCTTAGAAATTTGCAACGAATATGAGTCTTTGAAAAGTGGATAAGGCTTATTTGCAAGATCTACTTCTGCTCCAAAAAAAATGACATTATCATTCGTTACCAAAGATAGTAACAACCTCAACATTCATCTTGTGTTGGCACATTGAAAAGGATAAAAACTAAAATTTTGAGGAAGCATTTCCGAATGTTGAAAATATTAGCTTGAGGATCAAATTAGCAACAAAATACTATAGGTGTCTCTAATATTTAATAGGTAACTTACATATTAAGAAAGTCTAACACTTGAAACCATAGAGAAACAAGGCTTGAAAACCAGTAGTAGTATCTATAGGTAAGCCTAACCATATTTGGAAAATAAAAATAAATTTTCTTGTTTGGAAGTGGAAGGTGTTGGTGATAGTAGAACCCGCCAATAACAAGGCAGGTCTCCTTGATGTGAATCCCCAATTAGACTTTGCACCATTTTGTGTAGTAGCCCTTCCAGAAATAAGGCACAACTACCATTTTTCTTAGACATTTTCCCTGGCTGCAGTAGTTAGCATAAGAGAGTAATGTGCATATACTTTTGAATGAACAAGTGAGTATGCCTTGTGAAATGTTCTGTTGTAGAATGTATCGAGGTTATTTGACTGGAGGGGCTCGAAAGTGACCCTTTAAGAGAAGAGTAATAGTACTAACTTAATAAAGACACACAAGCATATATATTGAAGAATCATTAATCAACTAGAGAAATAGTTTGCATACAAGCAACGATCGTCTAAATAAGTACAACACACAATCAATAATATAAGAATCAAAGCCACTGAAAGAGTTCAATTTCTTTACTACAAATGAAAACAAGATATATCAAAAACATTCAAAGAATGGTCCTACAACTTTTACGACATAGGCATGAATGTTTTTTTGCTTAGTGATCTTACACTATTAATCGAATTTTCCAGGATACATCAATACAATGAGCACCATTAGCTCCAATAGCGGAGTGTTAGAGCTAGCAATTGTTGTCCAAAATAACTATATTCCTCTCTCATCCCTATTTGGAGAATCCAAGGTGAAAAGTCATTTTCTTGAGCTATGAGAGTCTATATATAACAAATGAGGTAACTCTCCACATCCCTTGTGACTCTTGGAATCCCCTCATGACTCTTGAACTTTGATATGACCCTTTGACTTCTACATGACTTTTGACATTCTATAGGTGACTCTTGGACTTCTACTTTACTTTACACTTCTCATATTATTGGAAGTTACATAATTACATTGACAAATGATGTGGCACATGATAACTCATACGACACCTTGAAGTGACACTTTGACAAGACATGACTTGACACTAATGGCATGGACTTGTTGATGATGTGTGTTCGGCCATGAATACGACCACTTTGTAACACTTATTTCATCCATTTTTACTCTTCTCTATTATATCATTTGTTATAATTGATCATTTAAATCCATTTTATAAATGATTTATGCTCTTATGGAAGAATATTATTTATC
>APFE030366488.1:0-16995 GCA_000404065.3 Pinus taeda
CTTATATCTTGCAAGTTATTTCAACAAGTAAAGTTGCCAAAATTTTGAGCAATACAAAGAACAAAAAACAAGGAATGTTATAATTTTTGGAGAAAGAAAGATTTTTATTATAGATGTTCAGATTGATTTTTTAACAAGATGAGAGTAGATGCTAACGCACAATCTTTGTGGGTTGAACATGAACCATCATTCCCATCATCTTCAAGCATAGATAATTCAGATGAAGCCTCGCTTCTTTTATAGAGGATTCAAACTTGGCTTTGGAAGAATTAGTCCGTGGGGTTCCCAGAAAGATGGTACGTCTTCTCCCTCATAATAAATTCATTTTTTTTCATTAATTTCCCTTCCATGTGATTTTATTTGTTTGGCATTTGTATATTCTATATAAGATAGGAACCACTTCCAAGTTTCATTAATGACCAGACAATAATATCAAGATAAATTTCAAAATTAGAATCTAAGTAATAGAGCCTCTTCCACATGTAGGCATATATCAAATTCATTCCCTATGCTAGAGCTCTTGCGGTAGGGGCACACACACTCATTCTATATGTATGTATGCGCTAGAAATTAGCACTAAATTTCACCTACGTGTTAGGCAGTTGGTCTAAGCTAGTGCAAATGGTCACTTTTCTCCTTAGGAGGGATGGTCTGATGTTAGAGAGATAGTTATTCCAAAGAAAGTGGAAGTGGTTTATGCATATGACACCTAATTATGTTTCTTTTAGTGTGTTGGGGCCTACTTTTATAAATGAAACATTTGGTGCAAAGACATTCTCAATACTTTTGACCACCAAAACAGGGTCAGCATATGAGTGCCAACTTACAAAATTATCAAGCATAGTAATGGGAGAAAGAACATCAGAGAAATGGATAAATCATGGATATCCATAAGATGCTAAAGTTCTAATATTTATTCCCAGAGTGTTGCTTCAAGCTAGAAGGCCCTTATTCTAGATTTATGGTAGGTGGTGAAACATTCAATCCATCATTTTTTGGGTATGCATGTGGAGCTGTAGAGGAGAAAATTGCTGATGATGATGCATTATGATCAAAGGATGTAAGGGTTCAACAGTGGTTGGTAAAACTAGTTATGTTGTCTCCTAAGTATTTCATTCTCTTACCTTGGAGTGAGTATCTCTCCAATTTCTGGATTGATTTTGTAGGTTCTTACACTTGTTAATATGGAATGGGGTGAAACATTTGATCCATCATTCCTTGGATATGGAGGTGAGGTTGAAGAGGAGCACATTGTTGATTGATGTCATTTTGATCAATAGATCACATAGTTCCAGATTAGTAAAACTGTTTAATGTTGTAATTCTTTTATGGAAAGAACAATTATCTTCTTGGGTTGTGCACCATTACTAGTGTTGTGCTAAAAAGAGATTTTAAAAATAGTGATGATTATATTCAATCAGGTAGTCTGGAATTGCCTAAGATAACTGTTCACATGTGTGATAAATTAGGTTTCCATAATATTATGAGGTGTGCTAATGATTACAGCTAGATGAGATGGAATGCTCTATGCACGACACCTTTATCCACTATGAGGAGGACAATGGAATCTAATGTAGAAATGTGAGCTTTTATAGAGTTTTTCTTTATTGGCTTGATTAAATTATTATCTACTTAAATATTGATTTCTTCATTTATCTACAATTCCATTATTTAGTCGATATGCTTGCTTTCTTGATAGATAATTGCTGATGGTGGTGTTGTTGAAGCAACTTATGAGTGCATAGAGAACTTGGTAACCATATAGGTTCTAGGGGAATCACTTTTGATCACACCAAGTTGAGTGCATAGTCCTTGACTCTGAATGGTACTTTTGCAATTTTTTAGTTTTTTGATTCACAATCTCAATTTTGTTCAATATCTGTCTCCCTCTGTTTTGTTTCTGAAATGCAGATTTTTGTTGGGAATGATGTCTTCTTGGCAGGTTGTTGTTGGTGGTTCTGTTAGAGTAACTTTATCGCTATACTTCGGGAACTTGGCAACCACTTTATATTCTAGGGAATCACTTGCTATTTAGAGATTGAAGAATCTTTTCTGATCATTTCAAAGGTGTGTACATAACTACTTATTCTGCAGAGTATTAGAATGTAGGTTCTTGTTGTGAATGTTGGAAAAGATGTCTTTATTAATTCTTATTTTCAATGACCATTTACATTTATGCCTTATGTCGTTTCCTTTGCAACATTTGGCGCAAATGCTAGTTTAATTTATTTAAATTCATGTGGATTCAAATTAAAAATTTAAGGTTTTCTTATTTGTTAAATGAAGTCGATGTTAATTTATTTATAAAAATTAAATAATTTGAATTAAATATATAACCTATTGTTTTTAGCTTCATATATGGTAATTTTTAAAGATTAAATGATGGAGATGGTGGTGTTGGATAATATTAATTCTAACCATGAGGTACTAGTCTTAGTTGTCAATTTAGGTGTCTTCGTAGTTTAGTTTAGTTTAGTTAGTTGAGTTCTAGTCCAGTTTGATTTGAGTTATTTATTGTTGATGCTTTTTATTTAATCTATGTCATTGTTATTGAGTAATGTGAAAAGTGAGTTTGCTCTATGTTCACTCCACTTTTTGTTTTGAGTTTATTCTTGTTTATGTTTTGCGCCTCTACAGTCTTTGTCATGGTATCAGAGTGCGAGGTCGTGTAAGACTCTTTCCTCAGAGAAACATTTTGGACTTGTGTGTTTTTATAGAGAAAGCACAAATGACAAAAGCGAAGTGGCAACCTAGGGAGAGGTCACATTCACTAGTGCAAGCTAGTTGCGAGCTCGAGCAACAAAATGATGGTACCCAAAGAGATGAGTGTTAGCGACTCCCATAGCAAAGCATTGGTTAGGGAAATTCATATTTTTTTTATTTTTTTTCATGAGGGGTGACAAAAATAACACACCCTAGAAGCTTCAACAACCACATTATATCGTGGGACACTGTTTTTGCTATGACAAACACCCTCCAAAATTTTTCCTACATGAAAATTTCATAGCCTACTATGTATCTCGAAATCGGTTATTCTGTATTAAATTTCTAGCTAGTTGATGCTTTTGAGATCCCTTCTTGGATTGGAAGTGTCAAAGTCACTTGTTGACACATGCTAAATTTGTAATAAGTACATGGGCATATTCTGTTCTGCAAGCTTAAAAAAACATAGCATGGTCCATCAAGATTGTGCATGTGTGATGTCCAATTCATGTCAATAGTTAGTGCACACTAACATCGATAGTTTCTTACTTCTAGTAGTGTTTGTACTTCTATTTTAGTGAGTTTTGTGAACTGTCGCTTCCCACACCTTTGTTGTCATGCATGTTGTTTTCATTTTTTCAGTTGTTGTTTTTGTTTGCTTTCACTCTAGTTAGTATTTTTTTCATGTTATCTTCAATTTGACATGTGTTTCCTTCACTGTCGTTCACATATCACAAGTGTCGTTCGCACTTTAACACTTGTTATCCTCTGGCATGTTAAGTGTCAGACAATGTATATAAGCTTGTTTTGGTGGTTTCAATAGCTTATCCTTGTGTAAATTAGTCAATATTACCATGTAAACCTTCATCACACTCATTTCTAAAGTTTTAAGCAATTTCACACAAATGTCGTCATGGTTGTCTCAAAGTGTATCTTTAGTTTCACACTTGTCTTAAAGCATATTGCATTGAGGGAAGTATGTTGTTAATGTGTTTCGGATGATCTATGTTGTGCCATCAAGCACTCTAAGTGTTTGATCACAGTTAAGTCCTATCACTGGTATGATGACCTCCAAGAGAGTTGGATCAAAAGATAGTTGAAAGTAGTACTAGGGATGTGGTTCAACAAGGGTTTGTGAGCTTGCCCGTGTACATAGACACAAACTTGTTCATTGAGAAGGATATCAAGATTACATGGCAAGACATCAACACTATTTTCTGAGGTAGATTTGAGGAGAATCTGGAGAACCAACAAGTTGATGTGAACATCCATAAGTCAGGATTGTACATGGTTGCATGTAGGTTTCCCATGTTCCCATGCGTAAATTTGATCCACTAGATTGTCTCACACACTGATCCTAAGACAATGATACTAAAATCATTATCAGTGGAGCAAAGCTTGCTTCCTTAAGGACAAAATATTATTAATAGATATATCACTCTCCATTGCTAGTGATGAGGATGTATGCACCGTTCTTTACTCCCAACAACAGCACGACGACAAGAGATGTATTGAAGCATTGGGTAAGTGAGCCATAAAAGTTCAAGAGGACACCCAACTAGATATACAAGATGAAGAAAGTCAGGAAGGGACACAAGTTCTTGGTCATCTTCGCATGCCGCTTTTATGGCCAAGGGAGTATACAGACCTTCCCGCACAGTTAGGTTGTTATGTTGGATCAGATAGTAAGTCAATGAAAACCTTTCAACTGGTCTGACATGTTGGTTGTCCAGTTGAAAGTGCATGTATCCAATGCCCGAAGTCCGCTGAAGGATCAACAAGCAAAATTCTTCATGTATGCCTACCTACTCGATGCAATTTGTGCTCGTCAAGAGTTTCCTAGCATGGGGTGGGCATGGACACCTTCATAGACTGTTGTGAATATATATTGCAAGTTTCTCTCTAACTGCAACTGTTGAGGAGTCATGGCTAGAATATTTGACCATTTCATCGCCCCTCTATACATGCTGATATTTGAACAAGATCTGACTTGCATGTCCCAAGTAGCAATGGAGGCATTGCTGAACATCACATATTCGTGCACTTCACCTGAGGGAACCTTCATCAGGATGTACAACATGGAGAAAGAATTGCATATGTTGCCGAGATTTTACATGGACAAGTTGGTGATGTAGGAGGTTGCATACCACATCTTGACATGGTTATCAGCTAGATTGCACAGGAAGAAGATGGAAACATGGCCTATGCCTCGTATGAAAATTGGGTTGTACGTGATTAGGAGTTTGAAAGAAGAAGATGGTGAGGTCGAAGAGTTCAAGAAGTTTAAGTTTGACACCAAAAGTTTCAATCCATACGATCAACATGGTTTATGGAGGGACCACTGTGCGAGAATGTACCATTCTTGGATCCATGGTGTGCATCATTGGCCACAGGAAATCCCATTGAGATATCATTATAACTCATCTAGGATCAACCAATCAGTCAGCATGGGAGTAGAGTGCCTAGCAGCACTCAAGGCAGCATCACCACATGGAGTAGCAATAATAACAACAACAATAAGAAAACCAGTGCAAGACAAAGGCAAGAGAAGATTATTGAAAGCACAGAGATGGAGCAAAGGTAAAAGTTTAAAGAAGACCCACTTGTGGAGAAAGTAGCTTTGGAGATAGAGACAAAGAGGGGACAATAGGACTAGAGGATAGCACAAAGAAAGAGTGAAAAGAAAAGACTGGAAGATGCAGAGAGGAAGTTGTAGGAAGTCCGACAGAAGTTCAATGAAGAACAAGAGTTGCACATAAGAGAGAAGGAAGTGTAGCATGATCATGAACAGGAATAGGAAGATGAACACAAGGAAGTGCAAGGCACATAGATAACACAAAATGTGTCGATACAAGTTGAAGACTTTGAACTAGCAATAAAAGCAGCCACAGGAACAGGAACTTACTCCACAGGATGAACCAATAGTAGAACATATGGACATGAAGATGGAGTAATTAGAACAGGATCAGGATATTGACCTCATTCCAAAAGCAACTGAGGTCAATCCACATGCTTCACCAAATCCAACAACGGTGAATAAAGTTTTACAAGCACGTAGATCACAGACCTCTGAAGAGCATGCATAACATCCGTACTTTGAAGAACAGGTGGTTGTGTTAGATGTACGAAGACATAGATCTACCTTGTCTTATTCTACAAAGGCTTATGTTGAATCGATAAGCTAGAGTGTTAAGTTACGGATAATAGAAAGAGAGGTCGTGGCTAACGAGTCACAAGAAGTGAGACAAGAGGAATAATCAATAAGATCTACGAGAGTAGAGATGAAGAAAGCCATACCTACGAAAGTATCAGCTCTAGAGATAGTCACACAGAGACTGCATGACAATTTTGTCACTGTGCATAACATAATTGTCCATCAACATGGTCACTAGTAGCACTACACCAAGATATCATGAAAAATGACCGATATACAGGCCATAGTTGATCATGTATAGGCATGGAAAATGAGGTGCAAGGGAGCCTCGCTTCACTTGCAAAATATGATGAAGCCACGAGTAGAGCTTCACAAAGCACACATTCAGAGTCTGATCCGGAACTATTAGTAACTCTCAACACTCATCACTAATGTTGAGGCTTTGTATACATAGTTGCACAAGAGTTTGGATGTCATGGTGAGAAAGTATGCAACCCCGTATATTGGTATGCTCACCAAGGCCAAAGAGAAGAACCAAGTCAAACTAGAGCTCGATGTGTACCTTGATTAGTTGATTCTCACATCCACCAGCACAAATTTGTAGGTCAGTGCAGATAACATGCGGATGTACATCACCGGTCTAGCCTTGTTTAGGACTAAGATGCACATGTTACATGACAAGTTGGACAGAGGTTATAAATTAATATACCCAAAAGAAATGGAGGAAAGAGTTCATTTCCAGAATCACTTCATCAAAGAGTAGACGGACACCATTGCACACTTCCAAGCATGACATCAGTTCGTCATTGAGGATCATGGAGAGGAGGTTGATGAGTTGGTCTTTCCAAAGTCATCCGAGTCTTAGTGTTTCCTTGTCTGGCTGACTCAAGGAAATTTTGTCCCACATGGGTATATGTGGAAAATGTATCATTTTTGTAAACATGATGTAAAGTGAAATTCCAAGTGTCATTAGTGGAATACAAACAGTCATATGTAATGTGAAGAGTTATATAATGAAGTTGAAGAGTCATGAGCGTAGTCCAAGAGTCACAAAGGGGAATGTCAAGGGTCACTTCACCCTTTGTTATAAATAGAACCTCATAACTCATAAAACAAGCTTTATGGAGCCATGATTTTGTTAGGAATTGCTTAGAGAGGACTTGGAGAGTATTGTGACAAGCCTTGGCTTCTCCACACTGCATAGCAAGTACATCTCTTTGGAGGAGAAGGTAGTGTTGATTGTAACATTCCACTATTGCAACTAGTGGTTATCATGGTTATATGTATGGATGGAGCTTTCACTTTATATGATATAATAGAGCTAATGTGTTTCATGCATATGTGGTTATTTTAGTTCGATTATTCTGGTTACTTTAGCAATGTATGTAGTTTTTACTTTCATGTTTATATATAAACTATTATGTATGTGATTGTCTGAATCTTATTGAAGCATGTTTTTGGTTTATCTCATCGCTTTGGATTGTCGACTATTCTGCTTTCCAGTTCGTGATGTCTTTCAACTCGTGTGTTCCTTTCAGCCTGTGTACTATTACAAGCTTATAAGGGACATAATTATTTTCCCTTCCATGTGTTAGAAACTCCCCATGCATCTCCCTTGACTTGTTGCAAGGTCACACACTTGCTTCCGACAAGGATATCTTTCTTACCTTGGCGTGCTATCCTAGTCAAGGCATAAATTTACTACCCACTGCTGGGACTCCCACTCCAAATGGTCTGAGGTCTAGTTGCGAATTCTTACCAAGGAGACCCCCTGACATGTTGATAGGTCCAACACCATCAATAGGCCCTGATGAAGCTACACGGGAGATGGTAGATCAGATGTGGGCTATGTGTCCTTCCTTATTTTCCGGTTAAGGAAAAGAAACTTTTATATGGTGTTTTGGTATATGCTTTGATATGGTGTTTTGGTATATGCTTTGATATGGTATTTTGGTATATGTTTTGATATGATGTTCTAGTATATGTTTTGGTACATGTTTTTGGTATATAGTTTGGTGATATTATTATATGTACATATGTATATGGATGTAGACACTGCCATGAGCTATGTTATAAGGTTCCACTAAGAGGAATGGGTGTCATGTCATTATGATTATGTTGTCATGTTACTATGCTATCATGTGGTTATGTTATCATGATGTTATGATGTCATGTGGGTTGGCACTCAATGAGATCATCATTGTAAATACTATAATAAGCTATGTTATAAAGCTCCACTATGTGGTATGTTGTCATGATGTTTTTCTTTTGAGCAGGTCCTTCATTGTAAATACTACATTGAGCTATGTTATAAAACTCCATGAGTAGTATGTCTTCTTTCTGCAGATTGTTGAGGTATATGTGTGATTGAACACTGAGGATGGTGTCCCCCAAGGGGGAGAGTTTTTTAATATCCCTGGTGAAAATTCCATGTAAAAATATATAAGACCACGATGGGACACTTATTCCAAGTTGAATGTTGGGCAAGACATCCTAAGCGGTGTCCATTTGACTTTTTATGGCCAGGGAAATTGGAAAAGGCAATGGCTAAGGCTTTCGAAAAGTAGAATGGTATTTTTTCACATTTATTTATGAAAATAATGGAAATTATGGGAAAAGGGAGGTGAAAAGTCAAAGGTTACATGTGAGGAGGAAAGTAAAGAAAAATAATGGAAAATGAAGAAAATAAAGGCCTCATTCATAAAAAGGCTTCTAAGGATCAGTTAGTAACTTTTTGCCAGTTTAGCTTTGGAGCTCTCTCATTATTCTCTCTCTCTCTCTCTCTCACTCTTAGACACTTAGAGTTTTCTTGGAGCATTTTGGAATTGGAGCAAGAATGGCAAAGAAGGAGATAGGAAGAAAAGATCAAGCAATGAAAGGCAAGATAAAGTAGCTAAAATAGGCTTCAATGTAGGTATCAACTTGCATGTGTATTTTCCTTGCTATATATGGCATGCATTGAATTATATGTGGTTCTTTTCTATCATGGCATGGGTTTTTCTGGGTGTAACAATGTTTTCAACCTAGCCTTTCCATTTCTAGATAGCCATGGTGTGATGTGGTTTGCATGTTTTGGTTGAGATGAATTACTGGATGGATTCAAAGCTGAGCGAGGTGGATCTTTGAAATGATAGAACACATGGCCAAGTACCCCCTGAACTAGACTGTGGGTTGTGTAAAGAAGAATTTTTGCATTTCCTCAGATGGCCTAGGAATCCTTGTCGATGAATGGGAGGATACATGGTAAATCCAAGAGGTGGTTTTCTCTCCATTTGGCCTAGTAATCCTAGGATTCAGATATGTGGTAAAGCCTAAAGAGTGGGTCTCGGTTTATGGCCTAGTGATCTGGGTTTGGATTGAAGAAAAGCCTGAGAGACTAGGAGATAGGAAAATTACTCACGGTGTAGGTGGAGAAATCTGGTGGCAACCATGCTTGTTTGGCTTAGTGACTAGGTAGAGATCACGGTAAAGCCTGTTATAATGTGTTCATTACGTTGGTCTAGTGATCTGGAATGGATTACGGTAAATCCTAGTTTCTATTGATGAGGGTTAGGTGGTTTAGCCTCAATATGCCCTGGTTGGTTCTTTTGGTTTAAGTCTCACATTCATGCTTGAAATATGGCACGAGGGTGAATGGCTGAAGAGATATTTGGCTCAACCATTCTATGGTCAGGTGGAACATGATAATACCATCTCTAATTGGTTTATTGCATTCGTTAATGATAAATTCATTCCCTTTATTTTCATGTGTAAATGTAATGATGTATATGTGGATTTTGATGGTTGTTATGTTTATGGTATTTCTATTCCTATTGTGTTGGTTATATGTATGTTTTATGACAATGAATATGCATGGCTCTGAGCAATTTTTTACTTGTAAATGAATGGATAATGTCTCGTTAGCCTAATAGATGATAATGCAACAAATTTCATGAGGGAACAATGGTTCATAATGATTCTCAAATAAGTATGAGATCCCTACACTTAATTATGTTTTTTACACCTGTAGGTTACATGTTGATGATATGTTTGATGACATTCCTGGAATAGTTAGTAGCAGTATGGGTATGTTCTTCTTCAGCTCATTGCTTTTGCATCATTTTTTCCCTCTAATTTTACTGATTTTAAGCTATCACTCCATTATGGGTAGTGCCCTAGGCTATAGGCCTGAAAAAGCGGCTTAAATGCCATGGTCGCTGGCATAGTACTAGAAGCTTTAGTCTCTGGTCTCTAGCAGGAAAGCTTGTGAGAGAAACTTTGGGTTGTTGTCCACTCCCTTGTCATAGCATGAGAGAGACTATGGCTTAAGAGGTCTGGGATAGCAGTAAGACCTAGGGACATGTTGTTAGAGTGGCTGACATGTCTCCTGAGGATCCTGAATCTAATGTTGGATGACTATGTGTGATGTTTTCGTCGATTCCACTTCTTTAAGGACACATAAGAGGTTGAATATAATTATAGTAGCATCTCGTCTCATGTTTACCCTGGTTGGCATGGGTAGTTGGGTAGATTTTGGAGAAGGGTGTTACAATATCAATAAATACCAATGCGGTATATCTGTGATGAATTATCTCATATTTACATGAATTTAAGAGTAAGTGTCAAAATGACTTGATTGAGAAGCTAGTCAAGTTACTCAGCAAGTTGCAAGAACCACAAAGATGGCATATGCATGTCCCCTTGTCAGTGACATCTGTTTATATAGTTCTTAGAAAGACAATATTCAAATCAAATCCAAAATAGTTAAACTTTATCAAGGCCACAATTTTTGTGCAATTACAACAAAATATAACCTAAGGAGAATTCTCTCCCTAAGAACCTTTGGCATCTATTATTTCCAACACATAAATGTTCACAACAATAAATGTTCACAGAAAGTAGCACCGAACACGTAAATGATTAGATAAGATAATTATTGCATATAAATGATTCGACAAGAAGTTAACTTGATCAGGAGGCCTATTTGATGAAAAAGAAACAGTTATCTGTGAAACGAGACCAGAGCTAGCCATAATGTCTCTAAGGATGCTATAGGTACCCATTTCAAGTAATTCCTTTGTAGATACAACATATCTACTTTCATAAGTTGAAATATGCCTAATTGAAACATGCACAAAGCGAAAGAAAAGCTTGAGTAGATCTATTAGTAAAATCTCCCTAACTTAGAGTTAAAAATTAATTATCTCACTTCTTAAAAGTACTTTATAAAAGGTTAGACTAACATGTATGTTGAATAACTAAGAGATGCCAGTGCACTGCCTCAGTTAGTAACACATATCATATTTCAAGGTTGTGAATCTAGACTGTAGCTAGAGAGCTTGTCCAATTTTTTTGGAGAAGAATCACAAGATTCTACAATTTGAGCCAAACAAAATGATACATTCTCTACCACATACAACATAATTAAAATTTTCACTAGCAATAATCCATAAGTAATACCCACAAGCTTCACAACTTTATATATAAGTAAGATACACTAGCAGTCACAACTTTACATATAATTAAGACCCACAAGAAATCACATCTTTATATATTAGTGTAACGAAACCACCCAATATAATATCAAAATGTATTACGAATACAAAATACCCTAGTATCATTATCTGAAATAAGGTCGGTCAAGGTTTGAATTGTTTCCAATGCGTAAGCGATAGCATCATATGAAAGTTGTTTGTAAATGTTTGTAGCTATTGACATAGCTACTCTATGAAGAATTTAAAATTTATATTAGCCATATGATTCCACTTTCCATACTCAACATAATATATATAATGGAGGAAGATATCTTACCTTTACACTAGTGGAGACTAGGGAGGACAATATTATCATAAGAGCACCACCACGAAGACAAGAAGATGCATGCCTATGAGAAATATTTTGTGAAGCTTGCAAAGACTGCAACATAATGTATCACTTTATTAGGACCAACTAAAAAAGGCTAATTATATTGATTAATTATTTTTAGTATTTCCTATATATTTTAAGATGCCCAAGAAACATTTTTACATAAACATCAATATGTTGTCTTCATAAACTTTTATGAAATTCAATGATACTAGATTGACCAAATAAATAGATTATTTCAATCATAATTACAAAAGTAACATCCTAGATATGTCATGATTGAAGTGGAAGTTTAAATTTATATATACACAATAAAAGTATCAACAATTGTGTTTCATATGACATGCTTGTGCAAAATATTAACCAAAAACTAAACATCTCAAGATTGGAAGCTTTATATGTTTACAAATGCTTCTTATTATTTTGTGACTCAAATCAAGCAAGAGAATATATATTGCAATTCTATCTAGAGTGGGAAAGGTATGTACATCTCCATAGACTAAGCATCATCCTACAAATAAAGGGTCTGATATATCAATTTCATGTCTGACTAAGCCATAACCTCAAAAATAAATACTTATACAACTACATGCAGGACTATTACAGTTTCTCCATAGAAATTTGGGTAGTAATCATTCAAAACCACTTAGAAATGGTCATATTGTGTCATCTTGTTAATTTTTCACTATATAATGATGGAATTGAAAGCTCCCTTTAAACGTTGATCGACACCCATTATGAATATTTGGGACACCATGTCATGGTTTATGGTGTTATTTTCATGTCCAAACATAATAGCCACAATGGCTCCCGCTAATCAAATGGCCTCCTTTGCAGTGGCACATGAGCCACAAGAGGAAAACATGTCACTAGACTTATCCAAATTCAACTATTTATCCTATTCGTTCAGATGAGATCAAGCCTTCTCTTTGAAAATGAGTGACAAAACTAACTTCTACAAAAACTAGTTAACTACATGTAAAATGATCCAAAATTCTACATATTTAACACGAGTTTTCCTCCCCAATGAAGTTATTTCAAAACAAACTATCTCCATGACATGAAAAATGAACTAGTTATTCTAGAGAAGACTAAAAAAAGTCACTCACATGTCACTAGTTCGACCAAAAGTGAACTTATTCTTTGATGCCAAGTGTACTAATTAACCCTAATTTCGACACATCTATAACTTTAGAATATATGTGAAGGGTATTAACTAGCCCCAGATTCCACATATTTACCATGAAAATTTCAATTTTATTTAAACCAATCAAACCTAAGACTTAAGGTTAAGCATTGGATGCAAAACTCATACTTTCATATTAAGTGTAAATAGAGTAGGAGACCTAGTTTTGCACCAAGCTAAAACACATGTAGCTTCTTACAGATGAGCTAAGCAGTTTCTTGAAACCCCGCACAAATTTCCTTCAAGAAAAGATAAACATAATTTTATGGACGAACTCAAAAATAGAGTCTAGATTTCAAAGGTCCTCTAGACTCCACATATTGGATAATGACACCTCCAATTTGATCTGCATGTGCTACTGATTGATGGCAATGTAGGAGATGGTAACCAGTAAGCACAACTGGGAATGAAATGGCTCACATTGTTTAAAACTGATTTTGTAACTCAAAGAATAGAAAAAACCCATATGGATACACTAGTGGATGGCATGATGATAACTCAAAGGCCATAACGATGGTCATATGTAATTAATAATTATAACAAGATAAATTTAATTTTTAATAAAAAAAATCTTTGTTGTACAAATGGGAATAAGAATTAAATTATAAGGAAAAAAAAACTAAATAAGGAAAAATAAAAATGGAAAACTCATTGGTAAACACCCTAATCTTGCAAGCAACCCATTTCTCTCTTTGCCAATCTCCCATACAACTATTCATCTAGAAATGAACTCTATGCACCCTATCATCAAAGCTCCATAATTGAGCCTAATACAAGTCCCTCTCTTGTTGGGGTTCAAGTCGGTATCCCTAGGAGGAATCTCACTACTTCCTCTCTTGAAGTAATTATTTTAGATACAAAACTTGTGTTCACTCGTAGACCCCTGAGGCATGAAGTCTTGTTGAAATAGAGGTGATTATAGTTCACTTCGGTACCTGATTCAAATTTTCCTCCTCGAATAGGTGTTTGTTTTCTGCTAAAAATTTTGAGATCCCTTAAGTAATTTTCTCTGAGTTACATGAAGTTGTGCATGTGTTAACTTCTGGTATGGTCATGTTTGCTTCATTTAGTTGGTATATTTTGGGCATATCATTTCTTCTGAGGGTCTTCATGTAATGGACGAGCATTAGGCATCAGTGCCAAACACTTGGAAGACTGAAGCATTGTGATATTAGAGTATTTACAGTTTGTTCAAATATTGTAGGATCTCTAAGTTGTTGCTCCTGTTAGACAATGGGGAGATTAATTTTAGTCTTCCGAGACAAAATTTAAAAGATACAATACTTTTTTCCAAAATAAATAAAAGATAAACAAAAAGAGGAGCTCAGTTGCGAAAGCAACTCTCTTTTTCCCATAAATGGTTGTAGAATTTATGAATCTTGTTATTGATGAAGCTAAAACTGAGGATGTGAATGTGTCTGATATATTTGTAAATGAAGGTGAGGAATTTGGAATGGTGTTTGTTGTTGCTATACTTCAAGTACTATCAACTCTGCATGTTTCTGCCTCTGCTACACATTGTGTAAGTGAATTTCATTCTTCCTAGACAAAATGTAAAAAATACAAGATCTTCTTTGGAAAAAAAATCATATTGAAGAGAAATAAAAACAACAATCTCCTATTTCACTACATTATTCTATCTCATCCTTCTACTTGACATTAACTTTTGTAGAAATATTTAACAGAACTATAGTTTTCAATTTAATCTCACCACTACTAGAAAATAACTAGGCATGCATTAAAATCTAATAAAATTAATTTTTTATTAAGACTACTAGAAGGGAAAAAGCACATACATGTGGTATATATGAAAATCATAAGAATTCAACTATTTTTTTCTCTCCATTAGCGTTAGAATAAAATTTCATTGTGCTCATTGTCAATTTCCTTTGCCACAATTGTAGCGATGTTCATAGTTTCTATGGGTCATGGAGTCGGTGTGAGTCAATGTTGTTTTTGTTGTGGGATGTGGAGTCGATGTGGGTTGCATCCTTTCCTAGAAAAAGTCCAAGAGCCATGTGGTGTTAGTGTGGATTGCATCCTCGCACAAAACAAAGCCTGGATTTTCTTCTTTATTAACATTCTTAACTAGATCAATATAAGACTTCTTCACTTAACTAGATCGATAGGTAGGCATTTCAAGCACTCACGACGAGTAAGCTCAAAAAATAAGTAATCATCAATGGCTAAGAACATCAATAGTCTGTGATCCCCCTGTAGAGAGCAACAACATGGAGACACCATAACAACATGCTTACACCACAATAACAACATGTAGACACCGTTTAACATTTATGACTTTGCTATTTTTTATAATAGAAGCATAACGTCTAATACTGGTAAACTAATTCTATAATTAGTTTACCTCTTTAAAAATGTGAAGGGAAAAAATCAATATAATATATGCTTATATCCTCCTTGCCTTGGGAAGAGACCAAATAAGATGGCCAAACAGATTACATTATGGAAATACGTTGGAATATTTAAAAAGTTTGGTTATTTGTAATAGTAACCAATGGAAAGTAATGTTAGCCCACATCTTCAATTACTATAGTCCCAGCCATGCCTGTGGTAGGGACTAATAAAATAACGATAGACCAATAGACCAATCATAAAATCCGGCTACCAAAACATTATTTCTAATTAACAAATATAGTACCTTGAAGTAGTTTAGTCAATATCCATTCTTTTATTATTTTCAGTAATCATATGTTTTGTCATTATATATCTCACCTCATCATATTTTCTATGATTACATTATGAAAAATAAATGAACTAATGTGCATATATATATTATATATATATTACATATAAAACCATACTCCCTAACTAAGATAACCATAAAACAGAAAATAACTCCGTGTTTAATGGAGTCTGTTTATTACCCCCGATGGGGGTATCTACTTGGTATCCACTCTCCGGTGAGCAAAGTAATTGGGTTTAGGTAAATTTCCTTCATTTTGGTGAAACAAATACCAAAACATGGTGAGACACGCATGCAATACAAATGAGTGATACCCTTGCATGTGAAGCGCGTGGAAACATCGAGGGCTCATATGCATTACTATAGGGCAAGGGCAAGAGAAATTAAATGCCCTTAACTACAGAGTAAAGGAATCGTATGTCCCAAGATCTCAAGGAAGATCATTCCTTCTTTCATCCTAGATATGACAAACCTATACAATGGTAGATTGGCTATCTAGTTTGATCACTCTGACAAAGGCTTTATGCCCATTAATGATTTCATGACGCAGTTCTATCCTAGGTTGGTTAAGACCAGGTTCTATGACACTTGGGTAGCAATTTTCAGTTTTCAAGCTTTAATCTCCTTCTACGGTACCAAGTTCGCCATCCATGCAAAGGTATTTATATATACTCGAACGTTGGTAGGGTGGAAAAATGTTGTTTGTATGATTTAAAGTGGAGAGCGATCCAACCAGCCTCAAGAGGCACCCTTCCATCCCAAGCAGGGGCATCTCTTGTCTCTTTCATTGTTTCATGCTAATGTTTTAGACATCCATAGTCTTCCCTTTCAGCAGTGCTTTCGTCTTAACTATTCTTGTTGTTGAAATTTGTTTAACATTGTCTTCTGGAAGTGGGTTCATCACCAATGTTTTTTGTGTTGTTTTTATACAACATGGGGTCTGGGTTGTCCTTTGAACTTGTGGTGGTATTATCACCGGGCTCTCTCCAAGCGTCTAAGCCATCAAGAGCGTTATTCAACTGACCAATTCTTGTCTGTGGGTTGTAGTATTCTGGTTCTTTTTCTATCTCATTTTGAAACTTGGTTTACTAGTAAAATCATAACGATTATCTCTCTTTGTCTGTTGGGGTTTTTGGGTTGTCCATATATACCTTCTTTAGTACGACTTTATACCATCCAAACGTGTTCCAAGTCTCTTCATTCGCGACGAAGGCAATAATCTCTCAAATAAGTTTCAAAATTTGGAACTATTTTACCTTCTAGATTTTGTTAGCAATTGTAATCCTTACATTTGCATTCGAGTCAACATACTCTCTTCCAAATTTATAATCAATAAAATGAAATTTGTAAATAATGAGTATTTTTTTGGAATAGAATTTTTTTATATATTCATAAATACATTTT